>OY813000.1:62045271-62312771 GCA_963681545.1 Germaria angustata
GAAAAGATTATAATATATTTTTTTGAATAATTTTAAAACTAAAAATACGCATAAATTCCACCGATTTGATAATTTTTACGAAAACAAAAATCTAGTTATATTTAAATATATACCATGGCAAAAAAGCTTTAAGTTTCTAAAATCTTTTACTCAACTCTCCGGGAGTATCTCTGATACAAGTGCAATAAAAAATAAAATATCTTAAAAGACAAAAATCTAACTATAATTATACCGTGGAAGGAAAGGTTTAAATTTCTGAAATCTTTTATTCAACTCTTCTGGTGTGTTTTTTATATAAATGTTTTGTATAGAATAGAAATTTTCTTAACAGAACACAAGGAATATATTGTAAGTAGATACTTACTTGGGCATGATTCTCTTAATGTATTCGTACCATTTAATTTGCACTGTGTTGGTTGATTTTGCCCTTTTAAGCATCTGATACCCCATGCATACTCGTACTATACATACTTATATTTTTTTAGTAAACAAAGTTAGTTTTACCAGAAAAGCAATTAAAACTAACAAAAAATTAATTTTTACTATATAAAAGGTCAGACAGCTGAATTTTTCACTCCCTTATTTACTAAATAATGAGAACAGGGCGTCTTTTTCTGGAAACAAAATCAAAGAAATTAGTATTTGGGCTGTATACCATATAATATTGGATTACACAAACCTATTCTGGTTTCTTAAAATCATTCTAATGTTTCAATTCAATCCTTGGGTGTTAGTAAATTTATATGTATGTAAATGGAATAAGCAAATCATATCATATAAGTAAATTTTGTTTCTTTTATACTTGACTTTTTCATTTTACTTTAAATTAATACAGGCAAATTTTCCTTCTCCAGAAAATATTGAAGGTTATGCCTTCTAGCACTATTCCATATTTTTGTAAAAACAAACGTAAATTATCCTTCGTGTTATAAATTAAGAGAATATGACTACCTTATATTTTGTTTCAAGGTTTGTTGTTGTTTTTTGTAGTTTTCTTTTAACCATGACTACATTATTTTGTATGTGGCAACGCTGATCTGAGCCATGACATCATCACATGGATTCAACAAAATAAATTTCATACATACACAGTGATACAACAATTGTGCTAGTCAAAGCAAAGTGAGTTTTAATTCTTATACTTGTATGGAAACGTAGTATTTGCACAATAGTAATAAAGCACTCATGCCAGGCTATACACAACAAAAATAGCAACTATACACATTCGCTGATACATACATAGTATAAGAACAGGGGCCAGGAAAATCAACGACACTCATTACGAAACTCAAGAGCAGCAAGAGAGTAAAAATGAAGATAGAAGAGACATTTGCTTTTAGTATCAGACGAGTCTTTGTTAATAGTACAACGTTTTGTGTGTGTGTTTTAACTACAATAGTTCGTGCTTGCTTGCGTGCAATAACAACAAAAAGAAATTTGAACTACAAAAGTACATAAATAAGTTTGATAATACATTCTAATAATGGCATTTAGGCCTGATAGTGAATTATGGAATTATTACAATAATTTTCCCGAGGAGGGAATGGCAGAGTGTAAGCTATGTAAGCAGCGCATTAGAAATAATCGCAAATACAACTTAAAATTGCACATAAATAAAATTCACAAGAATAGAGACGCAATCAATAAATATTTCGAAGTTAATGTTTTGGAGAATCTTGCGGTGTGTAAGACATGCAATCAAAAATTAAAAAATCGTCTTTGCAATTTGAGATTGCACATGAGAAAATTTCACGAAATCGAGATAGTACTTCCAGAAGACAAGGTAGTGCAACAATCGCCACAACCTTCCGACCAAGAAAAAATAACCGCGAACCGTGTTCGGGCAAAACGTAAAATGACAGAAGAAATTACTAGTGATGCGAAACGGCCAGCAAATCGGCTGCTTATTGAGATGGATAAGAAAACCATTATACGAGCGGTAATAGGTTTAATAGTTGAAGATGGCGTCTCTCCCAATTTATTTAGCTCAAAGCACATGGAAGCTATTCTACGACCCATTTGCGAAGCGATTTCTAAGAAGCAAGGTAAAGAATTTAAAGTAGATAAGGCGGAGATGGAAGGAATTTTAAGCTCGTTGGCGAATTGCATGCGTAACGATTTTTCAAACGATCTACATTGTCGTTTGTTGTCTATTAAAATTGATTCGGATCTAAATGGAGATGCTAATACGTTCTGCATAAGTGCCCAGTTCATTAAAAACAGTGAAATACAGACTCGTGTTTTAGGACTTATTGACCAAAAAAATACCGATAAACTAAAAGAAGACCACATAAAGCAAATACTATACAAATTTAACATTGACTCCAATCAAATTATTAGTGCCTTTTGGGATAATACGAAACCACAGTATAAGAAACAAGTGAATAACTCAGAGTATTTAAAAGAAATTGAACGCCTGGCTAATACCTACCCTGACATATTCTTGGGTGATGTAAAAATTGAGCCTTATCTAGGCTTCATAGCCCAGTTATGCCTTTTGGATATTTTTAAAGACTCTAACATACTTCAAGCTTTTCTGCAGTGCCGCAATTTAGTTAAGTTTGTTAGCGATGAATCTAATGGCTATTATGAATTATTTCTTTCAAACAACTTGTCTATTCCGCAACTTGATTCGCCGTGGATAGTGGGTTCCACTTGCAAAATGATGAATGATTTATATGAAGCTCGTCACTTTTTGCAAACTGTGAAATTTGAACAACTCGAAAATATCGCCGATCAGTTTAACTGCAACGAAGAGCTGTGGTTGTTTACTGAAGCATTCTGTGTATCAACAAACTATTTGCAAAAGTCAATATTGAAGTTTTACAACGAAGAATTGCATTTTGGCGACTTCTACGCTCAATGGCTAAAATGTAGAATTTTGACAGAAAAATTGACTCCCGACAAATATAATCCAAATGCCATTTTATCTGCGCTACTGTCGAACACGCTTAAAAATATCGAAAGCAGATTGAACGAACTATTAAGCAAACATCATTTGCTTGCATGTGTGTATTTAGATCCAAGATTTCAGCGCACTCTCAACTCCAATCAAACATCAAGTGCTGTTAAATATTTAAAAACGTTGTGGTGTCGTGCCAAGCTTTATATTGGTGATGACATGCAATCTGGCGAAGAAGCTGAATGTCCACTGTTTGACGATGATGAAGATGCTTTTTTAAATGAATTTCTCAGTAGCGACGTACAGGCAAAAGATTCAGAAAATAATGATGTTTTTCAAAAAATTGAGCATCTAAAATTAGCATTTCAACCCGTTGATACTAACGTTTTAGAATTTTGGAAGGCCCGAAAAATAAGTGATGCCGAAATGCAAATTCTAAGCTCTATATGTTTTGCCATACCAGCCTCACAGGTAAATATCTATTATTTGTAAGCTTTATAGTCTACATTTGTACACATAATAAATACAGTTTGTCAAAAAAATGTTTTCATATTTCGAATTTTTGTTTGCGCCTTCTAGTTGCATTCAGTTAAATAGCGGGTTGTGAAGATAATAAGAAAATGTATTGTAATTCTTCAGTACAAGTAAATAAGAAATCTCTTTTGAAAACATTTTTTGACGGAGTGTATGTATATAATTTTGTAACCTAATGGAAATAGAATGTAATCAATTTTACATTATACCTGTAATTGTGAAAGAAAATCAACTGTTGTTGTTTTTTAGGTTTATAATAAAGAGCATTATTCACACGTTTATCGATTGGAAGCACATTCAAACCTTTCACCCTTTACAAAAGAGAATCTATTACATTTAAGAATGAATGCGAATTTATTAGATGATACTTTCAAATGCTTGCGACCTACCAATGATGAAGAATCAAATGCATCATCGTGTCCATCCGAAACTGAAGTGGACATTACTGAAGATGACGACAGTAATACGGCTTCAACAACTACGACATTTGGCGGACCTGAAATGAATTCATCAGTTGACAAAATTGCGGCATCAAACACGAAAATTTCATCAGATGAGCTACCGTCTGAGGAGTTTATATAACGCATAAAGTTGAAATGCATTGTATTAAACACAACATACAATTTGTAGACATATACATATGCATTCAATTACAGTAACACACTGTTATAACGAACTACGAAATTCCAACATCCCAAAGCTTTAGTTGCCATTTTCATTCAAAAATCGTTCGTTACTTTATCGTATGAATCGTATTTTACTGTTAACCTTATTATTTAAAACTTGTAAACTTGTTTTATACTGTGAAATCGAACTTTAATGTGTTTTATTATGCTACTCTGGCATTTAATATAAATCAAAACTTTTTATTTATTTATTTTTTTTATTTCTTTGGAAATTTTCTCCCTGTTGATTTTCTATTTTATTCCTACATTGGGACAGATTTCGAATATGACCCCATGCGAAAATGACAACACTGCAAATGTCATGAGTTCTGAAGTGTATGAATGAAATAAACACATGATGTGCAAAAAAAAACGCCAGACATTCATTATAAAAATGACTGACGAATTTTTTGACAATTGTCATTAATGGTTTTTAATTCGAAAATTTTGGACAAAGATATATCCCCTGAATAAATTGTTAAGCTGAAATTCCACAACAGCTGTTCTAGTCATCTGTCAAAAAAGTAGATTCAGAGTAATTGTAATTTACACGAAATGTAAGCGTCATAAGTGGTGTGCGAATAGATCAGCAGAAAAGCGTGGAATGCGTAGAAGAAAGTATGAAATACGTAGAATGCGTTGTGTGAACTTTTAGCTTGAATGGTAAAACTTGAGGCATTGGAACTAGATATAACAATTATTTGTATGAAATTTATGCACAATATTAAGAGCATGGCAACTCAAAAATCAGTGTTTTTGAGTTATAACGTTCTTGCGGTAGATATGGGATGTGGTGGTAACTTGTCTTGATTTTAAAATTTAATTTATTATACACCCAGAGTTCCGAAGTCAGACGCTTGAAATTAGAGAACTTTATTATTTGTTGTAATTGAAGTTTGACATTTAAATTCAAATTGATAATGATTTGAATAGAAACATTTGACACACGAAGTTTTCTCAATTTATTATCAAGTCCTATTTTTAAACGTTAAAAAAAATTTTAACAATACAGTGATTAAAGTCTATTATTTGTGAGGAAAAAATTAATCATAATTTATATATAATTTCCCGTCATTCCAGAAGCAGGAGCATAGGGCCTTCATGATCTACAATGACTTAAAATAGTATATTAAATAAATACAAACAATTCCATTTCATTTATATCCCACATCAAACTGCAATCCACAGCTTAAAAATATTGGGTGAGTTGGGAATAAATGAATTTCTTAATTTCAAAATAATTTCCTATTTTTGTTGAGAGTACTATGCTTTTCAAGTTATTTTCAAACGTTTCAGAAAGATTTCGATTCCAAATAATTCTCAATTTGATATCAAGCCCGCCTGGAATATGAATGTATGTATATAAACACACATACTTGTGTATGTATGTATTGATTTAAACAAGTGGCAAAACCCTTTTGTTGAAATAGTATGTAAAAATTAGCAGAAGAAAAAGTGATACAAAATTAAAGAAACATGTTCATACACAAGTGCATATGTACATATCCTAATACCTCTCCATACGTACATATGTACATACATACTTGCATATGCAAACGAGCATATGAACAACTCTCACATCCATACACAGCTTTTCTCCTGAATAATTTATGTAAAAATTCCCTGTGGATTAGGGCGCAGTCATCGGGAGTGCAATACGATCTTCTTTCAACACACTTAAGCTTCTTGAAGATCAAATGACCACAAATGATGTCGAGTATGAAATATATAAGTAAAATTAATTTATTGTCGGTATGTCCTTTTAATGTTAAAATAGTGTTTTTCCGATTAATTGTATTCGGTCTGTTTGAGTACTATTCCGGCAGTAATAATCCAGCAACTTTATGATAGAAATTATCAAAAAAGTGACTTTATTATGTACTTATATACATATGTACATAAATACATATGTACATATAAGAGTTCCCTAGACAAGTTCTTTTTCGGTCTTCAATAACAGCATTTTAGTTTATTGTTTGCATTCTATCTATGTACCTTTCATTAAGAAAATAGTCCAATGCAAAGCAGAACAAATATTTTTTCTTCAGAAGCAAATGTTGTGAAGATACAACATTCAACAATTACGCACACAAATGTAAGTATTTAAGTATGAACATGTGTTGTTAAATGTTTTTTACAGTGCTAAACGACTCAAAGTCTCAATTAGCAAGAGAGCACAACAGTGAATCACTCTTTAGCTCTTTGATTTTAGTATGAAAAGAATCGTTGCTGTGATGTTCAGCTCACTGAAGCACATACTTATTAAAGATGCTTTACAGAAATTTAGTATTGATTTCAACCAGATTATTTATGTTTGTTGGGATAACACCAAACCTAAATATAATACGTTTGTTAAGAACTCCGAGTACTTCCAGGAAATAGCAAATTTTGAAAAATATCCTCAGATACCTTTCGGTGATATCAAAGTTGAACGTTATGTAGGGGTTGAAGCTCATCTCTGTCTACTGGACATTTTAAAAAAATGTGATATACTTATTTCAGTAATTTTTTAATTGCCTCAAACGTACCACAATTAGATTCTCCTTGGAAATGGGGATCTACTTATCAAATGATAAACGATCTGTATTTTTGGAAAATACAAAATATTCCAAATTAGAAACTGTGGAAGATCAGTTTGAGGTTAATGATGATTTTTGGTAGTTTGTCGAAGCATTTTGTGCATCTTTAAAATGTATGCAAAAGTCTATAGCTAAATTCTATACTGAAGAAATGCATTTCGGTGCTGGGTACTCCCAGTGGCTAAAATGTAAACTGCGAATGGGGAAACTAATAAAAAGCAATGTTTCTTCAAATGTATGTACAACTTTGATTTCAACACAGTTGCAACGCAGAAATCTATTGAGACTAGAATAAACCAATACATACATACATATGTACGTCCTTTGTATATATTACTTTTTCAATTACAGAATTATAATAAAAATCTTTACAGTCATATACATACATACATATATCCAGTGGAGAATAACACAAAATTACCTTCGCCTACAGAAGAGAGTCTTGTAAGTGTTCGCTTAAATTCTCATCTCTTCGAGGGTACTTTTGAACTTTACGGACAATGAAATTTAAAGGAAACTGTATTCGGTAGTGAAGCCGTCTTTCACAAAAAACGTCATGCGAAAGCTCAGTGCCATAATTTTATTGAAATGAAAAAATAAATTTACCTATTAAAAATATTTGTGTTGTTTTTTATGACCATATCATTCACTTACGACACGTTGAATTATTTACTTTAGTGCATTGAAAGGAAAAATCAAGACATCCGTTCTTAAACCAGGCCAAAACGGTGTCTAAAGGGCGGTAAGAATGGATTTTTATGATCCAAATATGTAACGTGTGACTCAAGAACGGATTCGGTATTGACTATAAGCATCAAAAAAAAAACTAATGCTCATAGTGCGGTGCACTATTCACAACTGAACTGATTTTCTGATGTTGTTGTTTATGGTATTGTCGTTTTCAAATTTACTTAACGAAATTCTCGTCTAGCAATAAATGTATGTATATCTAAGCAAATAACACAGGCAGAATAATAGAATAATATTGCTTTGCTTAACACATAATTTCAAAGAAATCAAGAACAGTCAGAATAAAAATTTAAGAAAGTTAAATAATACCTGGTAGCAAATACGGCATTCGATATCGATCAAAATTTCAATACGTTTCAAGAAATTTTTCAATATTTCGGTCAATATGGATTCCGTAATTTGTGTACTACTTCTTTTCTCACAGCTGAATTAAAAGTTGTGCAAGAGTTCATGTGTTTGAACCGGGTGTAACAATAAATTACGCGATATTGCTTACTCTTCCACATTGTGTGTGAATTTCTTGATTAGGCTTTCGTTAATGTAGATCGGATTATCACTATCAAGGACAAATTTAGTTAACCGAAGTGACCTATTATTAACTACAGTGGAGTTCGCTTAAAACTTACAGCTGCACAAAAGCGAACATTCTTTTATAGCAGATTCCAACCGCTCTCTACAAGTTTCCAATAGAATGTGTTACAGTTATAGGGGATTTTCACTTATAACGAAGTGTTTTTAAGTCCACAATACAAAAATGATTTTTTTTTAATTTTTAGTCTTATAAAGAACGTAGACATTTAGACTAGTGTCCGAACGTCACGGGTTCGATTCCTGCCGAGCACTCTAGACTTCTGCAGGCAAGCTAAGAAGCTTCGCAATTTGTGTTTGTTAATTTAAAATTCTAAAAAATTATAGGCTTAATCAAAACTAAAAAAGTGGGAAAGGGAAACAATTGTTATTCATAATTGGGCTGTATATATTATTTTTAGTGTACGGCTGACGAAATCTCGGTCAGTATGCAACATGTAATATGAGTGAAAACCCTGTTTTAATCGCTGATTTAGTTTCAAATCAGAATATAATATTTTTGAATTCTGCTTAATTTCTGTAAGTATGTAGCTTATTGCTCGGGGTGACTAGAGTCGGTACTAAGCATATTTTAAATTTTTGGGAAATTTTTTTAACAATAAGTTCACAGAGCATATTTCTGCTTACTCTGTTAATGAAGTAAATATTAAAAAATTAAGATGAAATTAAAAGGTTAGCGGCAATAAATTCGATAGATAACCAATATGCAGAGATGGATAATAGTCATCTTTAACGCATTTCTTTGCTATTTTAATGAATGTTCAGTTCAAGAAATAAACGGATAGCAAAATTTAAAAATATAATATTCATAATAAACATTTATTATATTGTGATAATAAAATATCTTATTTCGGTTGAATTTTATATGGATGAAAGTGTTCATACCTACACTTGCTTGAAAATTATCGAAAAGAACCAAAAATGGTCAAGAAACCATTAAATTTATGTCTTGATTACATTTCTTTATTTTTGACTATTTTATTGTAATCAAAATTAATTACAATTATTTTTAGAGTATCTATAATCCTAATCAATTTTTAAACAGAAATTCCTTGTCAGAAAATGTAATGTAATCATTGCATTTTTTTATAAGTATTCTAATTGATTACTGATCGTAATCGTAATTTAATAGCTATCGATCGATGTTATTTTCAAAGTTTTTATAGTTGTGTTAATTTATTATTTAATAGTGCACCTAATTCTAATTTCTTAAAATCATTCCAATGTTTAAATTTAACCTTTGATATTAATAGAAATTTATTATCAATTAATATTGAGTGAAAAAATTATTAAATAGAATTAGTAAATCATATCGATTTTGTCTTTCATGAGTTTGTTTGTACAAATATCTTTTCATATTCCTTTTGAAGAAAAAAAAAACAATTAAAGTAATGTGTGTAATGTGATGACGTGTCATAATCCCAACGGACATAATCCCCATTTCAATTATGGGGCTTATGTCCGGTTTTTTTCGGTCGTAACCCCCATAAAGGAATGGGGTTTATGTCTGAAAATAAAGCGGTCGCAATCCCCACAAAGTAATGGACATAACCCCCATAAAAATTGGAATTATGTCCAATACGATTACGGACATAAGCCCCATTATGGGGATTATGGCTATTTTCAATGAGGTCATAATCCCCACAATCATCGGTTTAGGTTAGGTTAGGTTAGGTTGATTGGAGGGGTATGATAGCCCATGTCATACGACATACACCTAAGCCATTGAAGGCTTGTTGTGCGCTCCATCGGTTTCGCTTAAAAACTTTTTCTGTATAGCCGGCCTTCGGCCGGGCTGAAAGATTTTCTCCTCTATGGTATTTCGAACACCGGCTTCGCTAACAAAATATTTTCCTCTTTCAACCTTCAGGTGTGGTATAGATGTTATTTAATTTTAATTAATTAAAGAGCTATTATTAGGAGTCACCTAATGGAAGCTATTTAATTAGGACTTATTCCATTATTCTGGCTACAGAGAAAACTTTTAGTCAGCGAAGCCGGTGTTTGTTATACCAGGCCGGGATGGCTCAATGATCTCCCTATGGTATAATAAGTTAATAAGTTAAACTAAGAATTTTGTTTTTTGTAAAGAATTTCGACTTATTTTCGTTGGACATCATCTGTATAGCAAACGGTCATAATCCCCATGGAGATTATGTCCGTTTCGGAAGTGGATATAATCCCCACTTTATTATGGGGGTTATGACCGGAAAAAACAGGCCATAATCCCCATTTCTGGAAAGGGGATTATGTCCGTATGGATTATGTCCGGGCACCGTGTAATGTTAAGGCCTTTTTTCTAAGTTCGTTCGTTCGATCATTGAAATTGAAAGCAGCACCCAAAAAACTTTTATATTCAATATAAATACTCCTACTCGTATTCTTATCAAAAGTACACATTTTTGAAAAAAGTCCTAAGAGTAAATATATTTCCCTCTTTCACTATGTGCCACGGATTTTTATATTTTAGCTTAAAAACAAATTTCGAAAATCTTTTTGTGTGTAAATTTAAAGAATGTGAAACTATCTTTAATTTTATTTAGAAGTATTAATGGAAGGACAATGCACGTGGCGGGGAGCACCACACATAAAAATTTTCCGTATTACAATTCATTACACTTGGCAATACTATAGGCAGGCACGGAAACCTTGAATATCGTTCAACTCTTCTTTTACCGATTGAGACAGCGCCGCCATTTATATACTGATTTATGATTTCATTTTTAAATTAAAATTCAAACAATACAACTTACTTATGACATTTGCGCTCTCATAGGCCTTCAACTACTACATTGTCTATTTTTGTTCGAATTTTGTTAGGCAATAATTACAAAATTATCTTGCAGCTGGTAACTCTGACAAAGCCATGACATCAACACATGCACACATTATATTAGCATTCGTACAGAGCAATATGTATGACAATTGTGTTCGTGCAAGCAAAGTGACTTTTAATGTTTGCACATGTACGTAAGTAAGTACACCTAGATCCTGTTCTACGCAATTCGAACCTTTTTTATGCGATCTGGTATGATTTTACATGAATCGAAAATGTATTTATTGCTTTTTAAGCGATTTCATTTGATTTAACGCGATTCAAAAAACTATATAATTATAATTTTAAAGTGAATGAAAACAAAAAATAATAACTCAAAAAAAAAGTTTTGAAAAGCAATGAAAATTATTTCCTGCGCTCCAAGTATAGCAATTTAATAAGGAGTCAAAAAAATTCCCTACAACTTTAGTCCCTTTTTGCATTATGGATATTGAGGTTAGCACAGATGAAATTTAATGGATATTGGACGAAGATGTAGAGTACACTACTATCTGCACTAAACACTTCTTTCTATTTTCAATTTTTCACAATTTTCATTATTTTGTTTCAAATCATTTTTCTCACTTCTTCGTTACCTTCGTCGAAGTCAATTTTGCACACTGTTATTTCATTTTATTAATCAAATTTCGAACTGAATAATATTTATTTACTTTAAAGAAACCCAATAATTTGTACTTTTAATTTTGTTTGCTTTAAATGTTTTTGTCACATAAAATATTTTTGCACGGACCGTGAAAATGAGTAAAAAAATTAATTAAAAAAATTAATGTATGTCTCTTTATTTCTCAAGAGTAAAAAATTTGGGCAATATCAAGAGAGAATTAAAAAATACTGCCTTCAATGTAAAAAACACTTAGTAATACAGGAGTTAAAATTTTATTGGCATGACACCAAAGACCTCAACAATCGAAAGTTGCAACACATTTTGCCAGATTTTAATTTATTAAGTGATCTGTTATTATGAACGTATCTATGCATAAATTTCCGTTTTATATTAGTCCATAAGATTTAAATAAGAAGAGTGCAACATGTGATAACTGATGAATAATTTAAATATAAACTGTTATTTTAAATGTCGAACCGAACGCATATGGATCCCTGTAATCTTTTTACGCTGATTTTACGTGAATGTACATATCAATCCCGTAAAAACAGGACTATGTGTAAATGTATTTACACAATAGCAAAGCACTCATGCCAGGCTACACGAGAACAAAACAGCAACTCACAACAACATAGTGCTTAGCAAAATATGCTCTACCCATCCGTAAATACATACATTTTAAAAGAACACAAGCCAGCAAAATCAATGACACTCATTACGAAACTCAAGAGCAGCAAGAGCGTAAAAATAAAGATAGAAGAGACATTTGCTTTTAGTATCAGACGAGTCTTTGTTAGTAGTACAACGTTTTGTGTGTGTGTTTTAACTACAATAGTTCGTGCCTGCTTGTGTGCAATAACAACAAAAAGAAATTTGAACTACAAAAGTACATAAATAAGTTTGATAATACATACTAAAAATGGCCCTTAGACCTGATAGTGAATTATGGAACTATTACACTAATTTTCCGGAGGAGGGAATGGTAGAGTGTAAGCTATGTAAGCAGCGTCTAAGAAATAATCGCAGCTACAACTTAAAACTTCACATAAATAAAATTCACAAGAATAGAGACGAAATCAGTAAATATTTCGAAGTTAATGTTTTGGCGAATCTTGCGGTGTGTAAGACATGCAATCAAAAATTAAAAAATCGTCTTTGCAATTTGAGATTGCATATGAGAAAATTTCACAAAATCGAGATAGTACTTCCAGAAGATAAGCTTGAGCAAAGTTCGCCTTCGCCACAGCCTTATGATGAAGAGCAAATAAAAGCTGTCCTTAAAGTGGCCAAGCGTAAAATGACAGAAGAAGTTGTTAGTGATGATAAACGCCCAACACATCGGCTGCTAATTAAGATGAATAAAAAGACAATTATACGAGCGGTAATTGGCTTAATAATTGAAGATGGTGTCTCGCTCAATTTATTTAGCTCGAAGCACATGGAAGCCATTCTCCAACCCATGTGCGAGGCGATTTCTGGCAAGCAAGGTAAAGAATTCAAAATGGATAAGACGGAAATCGGAGGGATTTTAAGCTCATTGGCGAATTGCATGCGCAACGACTTTTCTAATGATCTACACTGTCGTTTGTTGTCTATTAAAATTGATTCGGATCTAAATGGAGATGCTAATACGTTCTGCATAAGTGCCCAGTTCATTAAAAACAGTGAAATACAGACTCGTGTTTTAGGACTTATTGATCTAAAAAATACCGATAAACTAAAAGAAGACCACATAAAGCAAATACTATACAAATTTAACATTGACTCCAATCAAATTATTAGTGCCTTTTGGGATAATACGAAACCACAGTATAAGAAACAAGTGAATAACTCAGAGTATTTAAAAGAAATTGAACGCCTGGCTAATACCTACCCTGACATATTCTTGGGTGATGTTAAAATTGAGCCTTATCTAGGCTTCATAGCCCAGTTATGCCTTTTGGATATTTTTAAAGACTCTAACATAGTTCAAGCTTTTCTGCAGTGCCGCAATTTAGTTAAGTTTGTTAGCGATGAATCTAATGGCTATTATGAATTATTTCTTTCAAACAACTTGTCTATTCCGCAACTTGATTCGCCGTGGATAGTGGGTTCCACTTGCAAAATGATGAATGATTTATATGAAGCTCGTCACTTTTTGCAAACTGTGAAATTTGAACAACTCGAAAATATCGCCGATCAGTTTAACTGCAACGAAGAGCTGTGGTTGTTTACTGAAGCATTCTGTGTATCAACAAACTATTTGCAAAAGTCAATATTGAAGTTTTACAACGAAGAATTGCATTTTGGCGACTTCTACGCTCAATGGCTAAAATGTAGAATTTTGACAGAAAAATTGACTCCCGACAAATATAATCCAAATGCCATTTTATCTACGCTACTGTCAAAAATGCTTAAAAACATGGAGAGTAGATTGAACGAACTATTAAACCAACATCATTTACTTGCTTGCCTGTATTTAGATCCAAGATTTCAGCGCACTCTCAACTCCAATCAAACATCAAGTGCTGTTAAATATTTGAAAAAGTTGTGGTGTCGTGCCAAGCTTTATATTGGTGATGACATAGAATCTGACGAAAAAGCTACAGGTCAACTATTTGACGAAGATGCTTTCTTAAATGAATTTCTCAGTAGCGACGTACGAGCGAAAGATACAGAAAATAATGATGTTTTTAAAAAAATTGAGCATCTAAAATTAGCATTTCAACCCGTTGATACTAACGTTTTAGAATTTTGGAAGGCCCGAAAAATAAGTGATGCCGAAATGCAAATTTTAAGCTCTATATGTTTTGCCATACCAGCCTCACAGGTAAATATCTATTATTTGTAACCTTCATAGTCTACATTTGTACACATAATAATATACAGTTTGTCAAAAAAATGTTTTCATATTTCGAATTTTTTTGGCGGCTTCTAGTTGTATTGTTGTGCAGATAATAAGAAAATGTTCTTGAAGTTCTCCATTGCAAGTAAATTGAAATAAAAATTTCTTTTTGAAAACATTTTTTTTACAAAGTATTTATTTGTATGTACATATCGAGCCTTTGGTGCAATACCATAGCAACTCAAAATTTAAATTTTTTAAGGTTATATTACGAAATTATTTGCCTTGTCGTTTTTTATATTCTGTAAAAGTTTTATAAAAATATTTTGTATACTCAGCTCTTGAGAAAAGAACCAAATTTTCTTTTACCATTAAGTTGTGTGTAAGTTCAAAACTTTAAACTAAATTTCTGCAAAACAACCTTTTTTGAAATATTGCGTTATTGCAGCAAAGGCTCGATATGTATGTATGTACATAAGTATGTATGTGGTTCTTTGAATCCTAATAAAAGTAGAGTGTAAGCAATTTTCCTGAGTTCCTGAAATTAACTGATTTCTTGTTTTCCAGATTTATAATAAAGCACATTATTCACATGTTTATCGATTGGAGGCAAATTCAAACCTTTCACCGTTTACAAAAGAGAATCTATTAAATATAAGAATGAATGCGAATTTATTAGATGATACTTTTAAATGTTTGCGACTCACCAATGATGAACAATCAAATTCATCATCGAGTTCATCCGAAACTGAAGAGGAAATTACTGAAGATGAAAACAGTAATACGGCGTCAACAGCCACGGTACTCGATGGAACTGAAATGGGATCGTGAAGAAATAAAATTCTGGCATCAAACTCATAAAACACTGTTATAATGAACTCTCGGTTATAGCGAACTTGCTTATAATGAATCTTCTTTCGTAATGAACTACTTTTACCTTCCCACGATATAAATTTTTAAACTTTTTTTAGTGAAAATATGCATACATTATTATGTTTATTTTCTGTCTACATGGATAAATGTTTAGCCCAGTGATGAAATGAATCACAAAATAAGAATAAAGCGCCAAAAAGTTTACTAAATTAAAACCATTTGAAAGCTTTTCTCTGTAAAACAAAAATTATACAGTTATACTTAGTGATAAGTATCTGTCCCCGTTTGTTTTTTATTTTACATCTCCTACATTGGGACGGAGTTGGAAAAAGGGCCTACTCGGGAAGGAATCAGGCCATGAGTTCTAAAATGCATCATAGAAATACATATGTATGTACATATACATATGTATATGTATGTAAGTATGTATATGAAATCGTCAAATGTCGTCCCAAAAGTGTAAATTTCTTGGAGTTTATCAATGTATTTTGCACATACGGACCTACGTATGTAAATAAGTATGTACATACATACATATGTATGTACATATGTACATGCATTGATTTGGTAATTATTAGGGGTTTACTGCACTTGTGTACGATAAATATTGAGTCACTAATTATGAAACTACAATACTCAGCAAAAACAACCCAGCATCTGGACACTTGAGCATAACTTTAATTTTTATAAAAAAAGAACTCGGTAACTATTTATATACACGGTATTCACAAGAATAAACATGCACGTTATATATATACAGATGTGTGTATTATATATACAGGTAACCCTCTTATAACTTAGTAGTTCCAGAGAAATGTCGTGTTAAGCAATTTCGTGTTATACGTATCAAAGCACTGGTACAAAAATACGGGTTTGTTTCCAAAAATGCAAACACCGTGTTATAGGAAACATAGGTCTGGTACAAAATACAGGGTTAAGTTCCAAACAACCGTGTTGTACGAAGCAAAGAAACAGTATTAAAAACAGTACCTATAGGTTACAAAAAATAAAATTTTGAATTAATATGTATGTATATTTATTTTTCAGTCTTTACTATAAAAATTATTTTATATACATATATATCTTTATTTGTTGGATAATTTACCTTTCTTATCTTATTTTACTTGACTATTCTTATTTGAAAGATCTTTATATACATATCTCCTTATACGGTGCTAAGCGCTTCTGAAGTTTTCTTTTAAATTTTATGCACCGTTTGTCTAAAGGATCTTCATTAAAAAAAAAAGGGAATGTAACTGTTCGGCCAACTATAGAAAATTTTTTATGGTTTGTGGAGTAAAATTTTTATCTTCTTTATCTGCTTCTACGCTTTCATTGTCCGAACTGTTGTTTGCTGATACCATATCTATTAAATTTGCTTCATCAATTTCTTCTTCCATCAACAATTCTTATCGTTAAAACTCTCTCCTCCTATAGATCTATCAACTTCCATTATTTTATGTTGTATTGTATCTCGATGAAACCTTCCGTTTCAGTTGCCTCCGGCCATATGGTTTTCCAACAAGCATTAAGTGTAGTTTTTAGATATTTTTGTTTGTGTATATAATGTATACATACATACACATAAGTACATAAGCCGTGTTATGCGGGGTAGTTCCGATTACCAAGCCGTGTTAGAGCGAATACGTGTTTTAAAAGTTCCGTGTTATATGAAAATGATTGACAATTATTTAACCATGCTAGAGCGAATCCATGTTGGAAAGTACCGTGTTATATGGGGGTTACCTGTACACGTGTTTGCCTACTTACATATTATATAAGTTTTTATATACTTATGTGTATACATCCGTACATGCTTCTAGAATCTAGATACACATGTACATACTTTTGTATGTGGATATGTATAATCATTATTAAGTACATCCATACATACAACATGATTAGCAACCAAGTCAATTAACTGATATAAAATGTGTTTGGGAAAAACCAGTTCTAACTGCTTGCACACAACATCCCATGCAATGAGAGAGCACAAAACATTTAGCATGCATGCGTAGGTATGTGTGAATGAGTTGCTTCTTTAGTATTTTTAG
This sequence comes from Germaria angustata, assembly GCA_963681545.1. NCBI lineage: Eukaryota > Metazoa > Arthropoda > Insecta > Diptera > Tachinidae > Germaria > Germaria angustata. Next base: position 62,062,481 of record OY813000.1, read on the forward strand.
ACTCACTGTCAGTGTTGCCAAAGTAAAACAGTTTTGCAACCAAATTAGCTTTTTAAACTCATTTTAGAAATAATGTCATTTGTATGCACATTTCACTTTCTCGAATTTGCATATGTCCACTTTAATAAAACAGTGCTACTTTAAGCTTTAAAAAAGCCTAGCAACATAATAGGGACTTTGATAAATATAATCAGTTTGCTATATAAAACTATCAGGCTCTAATTATCCTTGACATATATATGTTAAAGAACGGGAACATTAAAATTCCTTAACTTTATTTCATATCGTTTCTATTTCAAGACCTTAAAGCCTTAAACTGATATTTAGAAATGTTCATTAAAAAAGCTCGATTTTCTTGAAACTATGGTTTTACATATCCAGTAGACGGTTTAAGTTGCTGATCTGACATAAGATTCCATCTTACCGATGCCTTCGTAGACTGACAGCTGGTGTAATAAATTTGTAATCGAAAGGTCGCTGGATCGATTCCTGCCGAAGACTCTGTTTGTTTATGCACACAAGTCAAGCAACTTCATAGTTTCTATGTGTTAACTTTGTTTAAAAAATTCCTCTTCAATAAAATAGTTTGTTTCCTCCGAAGGACTTCCGAACACTTTATGTCAGTCGTTTTCCACTTTATTCAGACAAATGCAAGTCGTGATCATATCATCAATTTCCACCTATTCATAACCACATTTCGGTCCCACCCAGATTAGCGAAAAAGACGTATATAAAGTTTTCCATTTGACTAAGTTAATACTAATGTTATATATTAAAAATATACATTTTGTTTATCATATTAAACAATATAAACACAAACATTACAACCAGGGCTGCCATTTTTGGTTATTTCTAACCAAAAGTGGTTATTTTTTTCTTTAATGTGGAGATGTGAATATTTTTTCTGATTGGTTATTTTTTGCCAAGATAATGATACACATGTAAATATTTTTAATTTTATACTTTTTAAGCTTTTATGTTCTTCAATTTTTAGTATTGCTACCAAGGCACCTGAAAATAAAACTGTTGTGACTAAAATCGCTAGTGCAGCCACCTGTTATAAATTCGCCTTTATCGGCCGAAAATCTGAACAATGGATGGAACAAAATAAGTTCTCATACTTGGAAAAATATAAAATAAAAAAATATACAATCTTTTTATATAGAACTATTAAAAGAAATTTCAAAACGTTTTGATTTTTCACGAAAAGACTAAAATTCTTGATATCATAACACCACCTCAAGCGTTAAGTAATTCAGAAATAAAAATTGAGCCGTTATTGTCGTCTTTCCCGAATTTAACGGATAATAATGAGGAAAAAAATATTACATCAATGGAGACTACTAAAGTTTTCAAATATTGCTGTACAGAGCGATATGGATATTGTTGAATTTTGGGATAAAATATCAATGTACAGAAATGGAGTCAATGGAAAATGTTGCATATGTAAACATATTTATTTCTTTTGCTTGTTTTTATTATCATTACAAGTGAAATTTCACTACAAAATGCAATGAATTTTTTATAAGTAAATCTATTGTCTCAAACTATTATACTGTGAACTGCAAGTTTTGTTTACCTTATATTAAAAAAACTGTTATTTTTAATATACATACATGTGCAAGCGTTAACTTATTATATACATACTTACATACGTAGGTAAAAGAATTATATTTGTTTTGTTATTGTTATTATTAACTGTATTCAAATCACATGCGTTACATTATAAATATGTATGCATTTTAATTGTTATTTAATCAAAATACTACATACATATTGAAATTTGGTAATTTTTTTTCTCATTTGGTAACTTTTAAAGCGAATTTTGGTTGTAAAAATTTTTTAGTTGTGGCAGCACTGATTACAACACGTTCACTCTCGTATCTCTGCTTTGCTAATGCAGCATTTGAAAAAAAAACAGCTTCAAAAATAACTGAAACGGCAACGCTGCTATGTAGTTTTAAATTTTCTCTGTGCAAAAGAGAACAAAATAAAGAAACTCAAACAAAAAACACGAGAGCACAAGAGGGCTGGCATGCACTATTTAGTACGTTTCGAGTCTTTGCTGAGAACAAAACGCTTGTGTGTGGATTGTTTTTGCTTATTGTGCGAGAATATTTCTTTAGTTGATATTGTTTAAGCAAAATGGTTGTGAATCCCAGATGTGTAATATGGAAGTATTTTGATAATATTGTGGAGGAGGGGACGGCGGTATGTAAATTGTGTAAACAGCGTTTAAAAAACACTCGGAGTTTTAGTTTACGAAAGCACATAAATAAACTTCATAATCCAGATAGTGTTATATGGAAGTATTTCGACAATATTGTGGAAGAATGTGTTGCCGTGTGTAAACTGTGTGATAAACGCGTAAGAAACAACCGGCATTTTAATTTAATAATCCACTTGAAACAACATGATTTAGTTGTGTTAGAGAAGAAAAATGAAATAGTAAATAGCTCTCATAGTCTAGCAAAGCAAGATGGAAATAGTTGCGAATATTTATATATTAGAATGGATGAAAAAACCCTAGTTGATGCCGTAATGGGTCTTATGATTGATGAAGAAATACCTCCACAGCTTTTTGGTTCGAAGAATATGCAGTCTCTGTTGAATCCGGTGTGCGATGCTATATCAAAAGAGGAAACGATACAGTTTCGTATAGACGATATACAAAGCGAACAAGTTGTGCATTCAGTAGCCAGTTACATACGTGACGAGTTTAGCGATGACTTGCACTGGCGTTTGTTATCATTAAGAATGGACGGGGATGTCAATTCGGACTCAAATACGTTTTGCCTTAGTGTACAATTTATAAATGAAATTCAAGTAGAATCTCGTACACTAGGTGAAATAAATCTTGAAGAAGAGCAGCAATTATCTGGGGAAGATATAATAAAATTATTACATAAATTTAATATCGATTCTCGACAGATTGTGAGTGTTTGTTGGGATAATTCAAAGGCGAAGCTTAACAAAGCTGTATCAAACTCTGAATATTTACAAGAAATAGAGCAATTTGAAAAAAATCCCCAAATAAACGTGGGTGATCTGAAGGTTGAACGTTATATTGGAATCATTGCCCAACTCTGTGTTTTAGACACTTTGAAAAACTCTGCCATATTTCCACTGTTTATAGAATGCCGCGATTTGGTCAAACTCGTTAATGAAAAGTCTCATATTTTTAATGATGAGTTTAAGAAGAAAAGTGTGATTGTACCGCAATTAGACTCGCCCTGGAAATGGGGTTCAACTTGCACAATGATGAAGGATTTAAAAGGGGCTCTAACTATTATAGAAAATATGAGACATGAGCAGCCTGTACACGATCAGGAAAATCGATTTAGTCTTAACGATAACATTAAAGAATTCCTTGACGCATTCTGTGAAACATTTACTCACATACATAAATGTGCAGAGAAGTTTTACACTTCGGAAATGATTTATGGAGATTTTTATGCACAGTGGCTTAAGTGTAAGCTATTAACAGAAAAAATTTATAGCACTTGCAAAAAAGGAACTATATTGGCAACAATTTCTGCGGAACTGGTAAAAAATATAGAAAAAAGATCGGTTGAGCTTTTAAACCAGGACCATTTTAATGCTTGTTTGTACTTGGACCCCAGATTCCAGCATACATTAAGTGTGCCAGAGAAGATGTTTGTCTTAGAATATTTAAAACAACTATGGAATCGCTCTAAACTATATAATGCGAAACTTGCCGATCCAGTTTCAGAAGCTAGGCAAATAAATCCACAACACAATGAAAAATTCGATGACGACGGTGATGCCTTCTTAAATGAATTTTTATCCCAATGTGTTCAAGAATCCGATACAACAGGAATTTATAAAAAACTCGAAGATCTGAAATTACTATTTCAAGTGGCTGATACTAATGTTCTACGTTACTGGAAAGAGCTGAAGTTTTGTGAACCGGAAATTTACAGTTTAACCACAATTTGTTTCGCTATACCAGCTACACAGGTAGGTTAAAAGAGTGTACCCAGTTATGTCACAGATTGCGTTCGGATTAGTTTCGAATCCCTAGTTGCCATTCCGACAATTCAAAAGTTATTTCCTCTGCATACAGTATTTGTTTTTGTACCCACTCATAACTTTGCTTCACTTTTTCATGAAATGATAAAACTTTTAACATAAGGATATTTCATATGCTTAGGTAACCTTATAGGTGAAGTTTAAAAAAATAATATTGTTTTAATACACAATTGACTGATTCAATCATCAATATTATGGGGCACTTCCTATGTAGCTAGAGAGCTGAAATTTTCTATGCAAGTAGGTCTGGGTGAATAAGTAATAGTAAATAATGGCACTGGGACGCAAAAAATTTTTTTATTTTAATTTTTCAATAAGAAGAGAACTACTAAGCGATCAAAAATATCCCGACCTATCAAACATAAGAGACGAAGATATTCACAAATTTCCACCTGACGCAGTCATAACACATTAAATAATCCAAACGTGTGTAAACTTTAATTTAACAGAAGTTTCATAACGCATTTTTTGCAAATGAAACTTTTAGAAAAAGCCTTTGTCAATTCAAAATTTAAAGTGGTTTCATTCAGAATAAAATTTTCGGTTTCTGAAGAACCGTTTTGTTGAATCAAAACTTATCAGTTGATATTTAGTTCTGTGACATGGCTGACAATAATCTTTATTTTTAAGCTGCTTTCTATGGTTTGCTGGAACTCGGACATATTATAATTTTTTCTTAAAATATTTTAAAATGTAAACATTTTTTAATCTAATATTTATCATTATAACATTATAGAGAGAGACTCTTATTGAATATACATATATATTTTTTTTCGTATATCTACAGAATTACAATAAAACTTATTACGCTCACAATCATTCATCAAGTTTTGCTTCAAACATCAGCCCAGATCTCAAAGAAAATCTGAACCTTATTCGTTTGAATCAACATCTTTTAGACGAAGCTAGAGAAAAACTGGGACTATTTAGAGAAGACATTGCATGCGAAAACGATCTCAGCGATAAACCAAGTGCAGCACAAATATCTGTAGCCCATTCAACAGTCAGCGATTCTCAACCATCAACATCAGGAATTAGTATTATGAAATAGTGTATTTATAGATTTGCATATATGTACATGCATGTGAACAAATAAAATCATTAAATAAAAAATATCAAATAAATACAAAATTAAAGAGCAACCCCTACTAGTGGTTTGAACTTACCATAAATGAATAAAGGCGAATTCATACCAGGTAAACTCACCAGTACAGCAACTTTGAATCTCTCGTCACTCAATGTCAAAAGCATCGGACTAAAAGTAGAAAGCAAAGAAAATTCATGAGTGTTCAAAGCAAATAATCAAACCAAATGCCCAAATTTCGATATTGAGCAAATAAAGAAATTGGGATCAGCTGCGCTGTTAGTTCGACTTGAATTCGCCTTGAAATTATTTTAAACACTATTACTGCTATTAAAGATAAATTTTCATGTTACTCTTATTGTCTATGAGGGTTGTGCTCGTATATGAGGGTTGTATGAACAAATGCCCACAAACAGCAAATTGAATCGTTCATAAATTTTAGGCTACACTATAAAGATGAACAAAATTTCCCAAAGGTAATCAATAATATGACAGGTGTTCAAATTAGCAGTCGCACAGAATTTTGGGTTATTGTTCCATACGAGATATTATCCAAAATTCGATTGAAAAAAAATTACTTTTTTGGCCGATTACGCGATTATTTAACATTTTTTGAAATAATTTTTTTTCAATTTGCACATTTTTAAGTTTTGGCTAATTTTCACATACGCTCATCGCAATGGGCTTGAAGAAGAAACTTTATTTTAAGGTTTGATTAATAATTCAATATGATATGAAGAAATACGACTATTTAACTTGCATTTACTTCATATTTTTTTAAACATTACATATGTACATACATATGTATATTTGGGACGAAAATATTCGACAAATATTCACCTGCATTTAGCGAATACGACTTCATGAAATAGGCGAATATTCGGAAATACAAATATTTGTTACATCAGTAATACATACATACATACATTTTTGCAATATGTTTTACAGTGTAGAGGGAACATAATAGGTATGTGATGGAAATCGTTGCGATTTGAAATGAAATCGTAAGCTCAAAACGTAGAAAATGGTATTAGGTGTGACAAAAAACGTATCGATTTCATTTTCCAATTTTATTTCATTATCAGTTGGTTACAAAGAAATCAACTCTGTTGTTTTGTTTTTATTTGCTACAAATAGAAATTGAAGCCAATTATTTTTGTGATATTCTTCCGACGGGGTTTGTTTGAATTTGGAACGAGAACACTGAAGATGGCACAAAGCCGAAACCGGTCTGTTCATAAACCAAATTTGACGTGGGATGACGGAAAATCGTTCCAAATTCATAGAAGCCAATTATGCTGAAGCCGACTGCAGGTTGCCAAACATATCTTCGGCGTCGACTAAATAAAAATCTTTGGATCGCGGTCTGCTGAAGCGAATGTTATAATAAATGGCACATTTTTATTAATTTTATATACCTAGTTTTATATTGAAAAAAATTTTATTTTTAAAACAATGGAAAAGTCTTGAAAAAAATTGGACACGTTGGCGGCTGCCAAGTGTTTGCTATACATTTTGGCGGTGGATTCTAGCCGATCGGCTTCATCTTATATACAAGAAACGTTTAAAATCTAAATTATTTCAAACAAAATTAATTTAAATACTTAATACTGAAATTTATTATTTGGGATATTCTCCCCAACTAATCGTAAAAATCGTATGGCATAAACATCCGAGGTTGAATGCTTTCAAACTGCTTAAACTTCATTGACGATTTTGTTTAGCGACCCATGAAATGTCGGCATATGAAGAGTTAAAGCCACAACAAACAATGCATTTTGCAAAATTAATTTAATTTACATTAAAGTGTTTGCCAAGGTTTCTGTATTTTTATTCGATCTCCTTTGGCAAAACCATTTGCTAACTGCTGAACTTTTCCATAAATTGAATAATCATCTCTTCTTGGTGAGTATTTATATGTATGCTTTCAACTATAAATATTAATATGTTTGTAGATAAGGATTTCACTTACATTTTAACATAAGTTATTGCACGCAAATTTTTGTTCGAATACACAAAAAGTTTTAAATCGTAAACGCCGCTTACTCGATTTAAAAACGTAAAAACAATACAAATTCCATTTTCAATCACATCTTTTTTTCTCACATTGTCACAGAACAAGATGGGAAATGAAATCGATTTCGATTTAATGCAAAAACAACTATGTACATTTTTCAATCGATTTCAAATCGAAAACGATTTCCATCACATACCGGATAATACGGTATTTGCATATTTATCCCCCATATTTATTTACAAAGTGTACACAATTCAAAACTTAAATATGGAATTTGGTTTACTCGAATACAGGTAAGAGAATATAAAAATAGTAACACCCTAACAGGAAGTAGTGAAAATAACAAGCTTTTCCAGTGATTTCAACACATGATGTCCTGTTTTTTTTTTGAACCCTCTTCATTGGGTCTGAAGTCATCTTTAAGATGTCATGAAGAACGATTACTTGGAAGTATTCGTTATTAGTCGCACAGTAAATTTTGGATAAAATTGATATTTTTCATATTATTAATTTTTATATAGATATTTTTTTACTGGATTTGAACTCGGACCTGGTAATGTTATTACACCATGACAAAACTTTCACCACTTCGGCATATAAAGCAGTAATGGCACTAGGTTAATAAGAGCAGAAAGTAGTTGTAAGAGTAAAAATATAGCGAAAGAAACAGCGGAAAATGCAGATTTCGATGTAGAAAATATACATGCAAATTTAGCTTATTTCCAAATGATTTCAACATAGAACTGTCATTACCGAAATCCCTGCCTTAAATCCATTAACGGAATAGTGAGATTCAGTACACTAAGAAGAACATAAGTATTCTGTTTAAGATAATAAAATAATATTGAATAACAAAAGAGCTATCAATAACTAAAAGTTTTAAAAGGATAAAAACTAGCCAACAGTCGAAATTTGTTTATTTTTATGTGAAAATAATAGTTTCAGTTAAAAACACTGTTTCCATGTAAATCCAAATAAAGATTTTCTCAACTTTTTAAGAAGTTCAAAAATACATAACGTTTACTTTTGGAAGCAGTGAAAATTTCATTACTTATGAACATCCTACACTTTAACGCACGTCCTTCGGATTAAAAAATCCGCTTTAACGCGTTTTGACGTTGTATAGTTTTCTGACGAGATCATTAATAAAATACAAATACAATTTTGTATTTCACCTGAGAAACGAATTGCGTTATTTCACTGCAAGTTGTTTTTTTCCAACAAAAACAAGTTTATTAAAATAACGCGATTCGTCACCTCGGGTGAAATAAAAAATTAGGCCGTAAGTGTTGGCATCTAGGCATATGTTTTACAATATAAGGAAAAATTCAATAGTTATTAAATTAAATTTGTAATTATATTAAATTACATATTTATAATTACATATTTTCCTTCTTCAAATAAAATTATATAATTTAAACATACTATAGGATGGTTTGTTGCTTTTATTTTGATATAAACTGGTGTGGTACAAACGTATCGCGGGTGTGTGTTTACGTAGGTGTCGACTTTTGAAGCTTGTATCTCCTGAACCACTGATCCGAGTTGGATCAAATAGTCTCTAAAATATTAGAAATAACTTATATTTCCTAGGTCTGAAATCTCCATGCCGTAAGTTAAGTCGTTCTTGAGTTACAGCACTGCAAAGTTGCAAGTGGATACATTTGTACCCGGGTGTGTGTTCTAGTGTTAATATACATATAATTACCAAATATAATTACTATCAAAAAACTACTTTGGTTCCACAGTGTTAGAATTATGAAATTCTTAGCCTTAAATAATTGCAGATAGTCTCATTATTTAGGAAGACATATACTTACATACATACATACATATACATGGGCGTAGCTAGGTATGGGCCTAGAGGGCCGTGGCACCCACCTAATTCTAAAACAATTCTTTTTACATGCATACAATATAAAATTATTAAAAAATGCACAGGGTATTGTGGACGTATTGCTTTTTTCTATTCAAGAAAACACAGCCAACTTAGGAATAGAGATGTCTGTTCCAAGGATAGTCTCTCGTCAAACGCACCGTTCAAATCCCCCATTTTCATCACCTGCTAAATACTGGAAGCGATCTATATACATTCCTTATATAGATTCTTTAATTTCATCACTGGACAGAAGATTTAATGAAGAGAATAGGCCAGCGTTTGCAATTCATTGTTTGCACCCGTCAAACATGCTTTCTTTGAAGCTGGAAGAGCTTAAAGATGCCACAGAAACGTTTGAGCATTTTTATGATTTGGATGATTTGGAAGGAGAAATTGAACTTTGGTATAATTCTTGACAACAAAAAAATGGGTAAAGACGAATTAGCCGACTTAGAGCTGGCGAGTATTTTGAAAGACGCTGGATTATTTTATCCAAATATAAGGAAGGCGTTATTAATTTCATTGCCGTGCATTACTGCAACTGTTGAGCGGTCATTTAGCACTTTAAGGCGAGTAAAAACATGGTTGCGCTCCACAATGACTGAAGCTCGTTTAAACGGTAAAATAATAAGCAATTTTACTTATTATGAAAAAATAAGTATATTATATATTGCAGGACTATGTATGCTAAGCGTCCACCGAAGATTGGTAACCGAGAAGGACGAATTTTTGGAAAAAATTCTAGCAAAATTTTCAGAAGATCCACGCAGATTACTTCTCAAATAGATCGAAATTGTAATAATCATAAAAAATCATAATCATAAAAAATCATAACTTTCGTGGCACCACCCTATATCATATCCTGGCTACGCCCTTGTACATATACATAAGTACATAAGCCCCGATTATGGTTTACAACAGTTGTTACATTAATGTTGTATTTCTTAAAATGCGGTTATGATTTACAACTGTTGTCAGTATGTGTTGTTCGCACTGTCAAAAATCTACAACAGCTCATTAGGTGTTGTTTTTACTAACATTACAAGTTGAAAATCCAAAATAGATTTTAAAAAATTTAAGTATGCATATAAAATTTGTTTTTCAAAACATACAGAACTGCAAAAAATAAAAATAAAAAAATAAATATAAAATAAAATAATAAAATATTTCTTAGCAAAATTGCAAATAAAAAACAAATGGCAAAGTTGGTTGGGCTGATGAAAATTGATCCAGATATTGGCCGAGACAAGCTGCCATTTGGATATAACAAAATACAGCTCAAGGACAAATGGGATCATTTTACTGAACAATTAAATGGCTTGTGCCAACCAATTAGAAATATTAAAGAATGGCAAAGAGTTAGTTTTTAAAAAAGTGTTCAGTTTTTGTATCAATAACAAGAAACCATCCTTGCTTATGCGGAAATTTTTTATAAAACTATAAATTATGTTATTGTAATTAAGATATTGTAATAACTTTTGGTTTTATAAAAATTATACATACTTATTCTATATAAGGTAGTTCCAATGGATTTCAACTGTCTCGAATTCTTCTCCGGATACGTGCCGTTTGTGTGTGTGTTTTTTTGTTGTTCTTTTTTTTTTTTTTTTCTAAAAAATATACGCTTCTTTAATCTTTTTTAACAGTTTTTGGCATGCAGGTACATACTTACATACTTACATATATATTTTTACGGAAATATGTACAACAAATAAAATGCAACTTTGTGTCACAAACAACACCTAGATGTTGTAAACCATAATCAAAAAGTAAATTAATGGTGTGTTGTAGCCGAAACAACATAACATTTAATGGTTGTAAACCATAACTGGATCAATAATTTTCTGTAATGGAACTATTGCAAGACTTTCTTCGGAAACGACAATGTTTTATTGCTCAGACCACAGATAGAATAAAGTTTCCAGTTTGGAAATATACATACGTACATACATACATAAGTATATGTATATAGAAATATATGGACGCAAGTATGTACATTATGTACATATGTATGTATGTACATATGTATATACATACATACTCTTTTATACATACATATGTACATACATATGTACATACTTATGTATACAAAACCCACTAGGAAGGCAGTGAACCTTTTTTGTAAGAATATAAAATATGAAAATGCGACGCAAAACACTTTTATAGTTCCATAAGTTGTATCTAATGAAAATGAAGTTTTAAACCACTCTGGTAGGAAACAAAAAAATTGTTGAAAAATTAGAATAACAAAAGTTCAGAGATGGAAAGCGTTACTTTAAACATATTGAGAATTTACAGGCTTAGGTGTGTGATGCACATATGTAGTCCTGCAGAGAAAATAAAATCGAATCGGTTGTCCTTGAGAGCAAAAATTTAAACAAATTTCTTTTTTAAATAGCGATTTCACAAATTAAAAAAAAATTAAAATACTTATTAAAATATTCGGTATGCTCTCACAACTAGTTGTTCAAAAAATTTTTATTTTTAACGGGTTAAGCTCATCAGTAGACTTCAAGCATCGTTTTTGGAAATCATTCAACCCCTTATGTATACATTTATAAGTATATGTATGTGTCTCTAAAAACTAAAATGGGCGAGTAACTCGAATCCTAGGGTTATAAGCTATGATTTTGATTGAACTTTTGTTTTATAATGATTGGATCTTGCTATTACTTACAAAATATAATGTCATTTAAATGAATGCATCTAGATCGGTTGCGGCAGTGGATCCTTTTGAGGTAGTTTTCGGACTACTTTTTCCCACATTTTGGGCGCTATCTCGGCGATAACGAATGATTGTTTTAAAAAAGTCTAGCGCTGTGATCTTGGGAGCCAATTAGAAAGTCCCACTACCGAGTGAGAAATGAGCTTCGTCGCTGAAGAAATTCAGCATTGAAAGCCTGTTACTCTAGCACTCTATCAGCATGTCTGCGGCGTTGGGAATGGTCAGCCGTGAGTTGGACTTTATAGGGATGGAGGTGCAAATCAAAATGTTAAATAAGCCATAATGAGACGTAATATAGGCCCAATCTCAGAAATTTTCGGCAGTGAGGACATTACGATGATGCACAGGCCTGACCACATTTTTAATGCTTCTAGTCTCTTCAAATTTCTTTATAATTAATTACACAGTAGGTCGTTTATGACGACCATAATTAGTCCGTAATGCTCGAAAGCCACCATTTTTGTAGTAAGTTTTAACAATTTTAACGCGCTTCTGGTTGTCAAACAATCCATATTCCTAAATGGCAAAGTTATCACTTAAATAAATGAAATTTTTAATGACACATATTTTGCAGATGACAGCCTCGTTAGAATGGTAGTTTAGAGACCACTGAACGGATAACCCGATATCGTACGTACAGCGTCCTTGTCAACAAAAGAGAGACGCAAAAGCACTGGAGAGCAGCGAAGAGGTGCTTTGCGTCTTTCAAATACAACAACTTCGAAAGGTTCTATTACATAAATCTAAAAATTACAAAAATAAAGTTCGTTTAAAACTAACTCCGTAGGATCAAGCAATTTTATTCTTTATAGTCCGTTATAATTAGATAATCGTTTCTTCCAACAAATAAAAGCATGCAAAATTTAAATAGACCAGCCTTAGATTGAACTTTTTTTGCCTATTATAATCACAAGCGATTTATTTATGTATGTATTGTATGTATGTATGTATGTATGTATATAAAATAGATACCAAAAGGTTTGTTAAGGACGATATGATTTACGGAACATTGCGGCTACTGTTGCCATTAATATATTATCGGGAACGCTGAGACGACCATGTACGTATTATGCATACTTACATACATACATATGTATATTACTTTCTTAGTTTTTTAATTTTTTAAATATTTTAAATTTTTTTCGCCTGTTCCCATCTCTGAAAACATACCTATAAATTCAATAGGTTTTAGAAAAACAAAGATGTGAAGGGTAAAAGAAGCTGTCACAGATGGTTTCTATTCTCATAAATTATACCAGATCATGTAGAAAACAATAATGAAAATAACAAACGAGGTGAAAGAAGAAAAATAATAAGTTTGTCCATTAATTTTTTTTTTATTTTTAATGTTGTTTTGCTATTGCCAATCTTGTTTTTTATTCTTAATACTCTTTTCGTAAATTCAAACTTTATTTTTATTTTTGTTCCTCTCTTGTTGTCTTCAATAAGGTAATATAGAGTCTAAAAGGAATGAAATGTTTGAACCCATGTGTTTGTATTAAAAATGTTGTGGAGGAAGGGAGTTGTATTTCTAGAGTTCTGCTCTCATTATCGAAGCTTTAAGTCACGAATTCTTTGAAAAATCTATGCGCCATCTAGAATAGTAAACAAACGGCTTCAAAACCGCATTTCCGTTCAAATAGTGTTAAACAAAATTGTTTTTCTTTAAGCCAGAAATTTGTATAATCAATCTACTTGTTTGAATATACGATCATTACTTACATGTGTAATATATTTTTAAAAATGTTACTTTTAAGAACGTATGAGTAAAAGTACATTTACAATTTAATAGAAATATTGTGATGCCTTTATATAGATTTCATATTCTATTTTAATTATGCCACTTGAGGGACGGGTAATTAAATATTGTTGGCTGCTTAAAGAGTTTCTTAATTGATCAAATATTTATGATTGTTTACCCAGGAAGTTTAAACAGCAAGAGTCTTCATATATTATACATAGGAGTAACTGCATTATCAATATCCCTAGTTTTAGCACAAACTCAGGAAGTCGAAGTTCTGTTCATGGCGGTAATGTTTATGATTACATCATGTGTTCATGAGCAGTCGACTTTTACATGGCAAGAACATGGCATTAATATGTTCATGTTCTTGCATGTGGCGAATATGTGTTGATGTTCATGTTCAGACATATCATTCCTATATTCTATGCGTATTTAATTTTTCCTTATGGGTTTTTGTCGTTTTCTATTTTGAGTTGCATATTTGAAATTGTAAATTTTTTCCACATGGAGATCATGGTTGATCGAACATAAGTTCGTGTAACGATTGCATCGCATGAACGAAACATGAGCACTTGTTGTTACCACGAGCCGAATTCAAGTGCGGTATATGTCATGTTCAGAGTACATACCAGCTTGATTGCTAGGGGAGATCTACAATGGATTTGTAAATATATAACTGTGCTCTCGACAATGCATATATGAGATCATTTCGTGATGTTCTTCGACTAAATGATGGGCCATATTATAACAGCACATTTGTCACGTACATGTATAAAAATTTTCCTACATTTTTTTATAGTTTCATCAGCATTCTTTTATATTTATGTGCTTTAAGAGAGACTCTCACTAGCCGATGGATTACAAACAAGCCATTGCCAATGTTCATTGTCTATAATATGACAGCTCAGGTAAATGTCAATAAAAATCATCTCGAAATTATTTAACTAATTTGTAGATTAAGGCATGACTAAATGCCACTCATGCCACTTTCCGTTGAACCACGCCCACGAATAGTAAAGAAAGTCAGAAATCTATTGGAGCCTTAGAAATGTTGGCAATTTATTATTTCTGAACTCTAGCGAACAGAAAACTTATTTCTATCTATTTTTTTTTTTTATTTTAATGATTACATTCACTTAAGGTTATTGCTCTATCTAGACTTGAGAACTCCTAGCAAGCGGAACTGTTTGAGAGAGGAGTTGTGTACATATTTATGTAGATGTTTATATGTATTTGTAGATCTGTGTATGTATTTAACACCGTCTTACTTGAAAAACCGGCTTTAGATTGTTTTGATTTAGTTTTAATTTATTTGCTTGTTTATTTTTTTATAATTTTTTTTACAACCACAATCTTTGCACATAAAGTTGTAAACAACTTTTTTCTTACAGTTTTTTCTTGTATTGGGCTGTGAAAATGATAATGTGAAAATAAAAAAAGAATTGTTTACAAAATTAGGATGACCTTATTTTTTCCGAGTAATTGTTATGGCTAAAAGATTGTTTTAACAAAGTAACAACGCAACAGTTTAATGTACAATCTATGTACTTACTTACTTATGTATGTATGTACATATGTAAATATGTATGTATGTGCATATAAAAGTTGTTCCGAATATTGACTCACGATTTCAGAAAAACAGAAAAAAGTTTTTTTTTTCATCTTATTTTTATAAGTATGTATGTATGTACATATGTATGTATGTAAGTATGTAATTGCCTTATATGGTACATGTTGCATGGAATAATTTAT
Organism: Germaria angustata; assembly: GCA_963681545.1. Taxonomy (NCBI): domain Eukaryota; kingdom Metazoa; phylum Arthropoda; class Insecta; order Diptera; family Tachinidae; genus Germaria; species Germaria angustata. The sequence goes on from OY813000.1 coordinate 62,077,735, forward strand.
ATACAACCACTATGGCCTTGTAGTGCATTAAGCACTTCTTTCTTATAAAAATGATAATAGTGATGAGGTACATACATATGTATGTATATGTAAGTTATTTATTGGATGCTAATATTTTTAAGCTTTTGTTCTAGGCCCAGAAACTTCCCACAGAGCTTCTGGGCTTTCTCTAAACAGAGTACTGGCTGGACCTAATGAACTACACACATACTTACATACCTATGTATGTATGTGACCCCATCTTCATTAAGAGCACTTTTAGCTCAGTAATGAAAAAATTTTATAAAACCTTTAAACATACTTAAGCTTAGGAAACGCCGGGAGGACATTGTGTCGATTTTTGCATGGATTTTGGCATTTATGTTATTTTACATACCTCCCATTGTTGAAAGCAATTTGCATCGGAAGTAGAAGGTGCTGCTACAACTAAAATCTACGACCAGATTTTGATATGATGGATACGTACATAAGTATGTATGTACATACTTATGTATGTAACGAAAATTAAGAAATTTATTTTATGCTAAAATTAAGAATTGAGTTACAACAAAATTTTAGGAACTTGCAAAAAATGTTTGGAAATATTAGTGGTTTTGATTATATAGCAACGTCAGTCAGCCCCCTTCTGAGCCCAACCAACTGGATAAATAAACTGAAAATTGGATACATGAACAATCGAAATTGCCGTATTTGGTGTAAAGAGCAGCCAGAAGCACTGCAAGAACTGTCAATGCATCCCGCAAAAATGCATTGTTTGGATCGTATTTTTCCAAAGACGACGAAGGCAGGAACGTTACTGTGAATGGCGAGCGGTACCGTGCGATGATTACAATTTTTTTTGCCAAAAAAAAAAACAGATTTTTTTAGTACTTTTTTGATCCCAAAAGTACCAAAAATAATTTTTTTATTTAAATTTAACAAAAAATTATATATGTAGCTTATACATTTGTATGTATGTATGTATGTACATACATATTATGTATAAAATGCATTATTAAATATGAAAATAAATAAATATTTGTGTACTTTTTTGATTAAAAAAATTTAGCATTATATACTATTGTAAGGAACACAAATATTTTTAATATGAGATCAGAAGCAATAATATATGACCATACGATTATAATAGTAATATGTATGTATAAGTATTTTTTTATTTTAGCTCATTAGAAATATTGAAGTTGTAACAAGAAGAGTTTTTAGACTTAAATAAATCTTTGGACTGGATAAGACTTGATACTGCCTTGACTTGTTAAAGCCTGTTCCTTTGTTTTGTTATTATGGGATTTTGGTAAGAGAAAATTTTTTCTACATTTGCGGAGGAGTGAGGTATGGGCAAAATTCTATAAGCAACTTTCGATATATCAGGAAACATGTGTTCATCTCATGCGTTTTTAGTTTTAGCCACTTTAGATCAGAAACTGTTTCTGATGTTAATGGTTTAAGTTCTTCCATATCAGCCAATGCTCCATATTGGTTGCTAATATTTTTAAAAGTTTGCTTTTCGCTAGGAAGCATTTTAATTACAAGTGGAATAATGCTGTTGGTCTTGCCATGTAAAACATTTTCAGTGGAAAACGTACTAAACCAAACTAATATTCCATTGTCAAAGTCCACTTTAGTCTTTAGAACTTGAGAGAATTTAATATAAATTTTGTACAATTTTCTTTAAACTGGATTAAAACAGTTGTTTCAACATGCTATATATTTATGTGTTTATGCATAGATCAACTTCTGTGCTACAGAAAATATCATTGAGTGAAATATTATTTTCGTTTAAATTTAATTGTGAAAAGTTAAACTTAACTAAAATATATTTACCAATAAAGTTTCGTACCCATTTGTCGAAAAAGAAATTTAAAGCCTAAACCAGTTGCCTTTGACATTAATAATAATAATAATAATAATAATAATAATAATAATAATAATAATAATAATAATAATAATAATAATAATTATAATAATAATAATAATAATAATAATAATAATAATAAAGATGGGAAACATTTTTAAAGAAGTAAATATAAAAATTTAAAACTAAGAACATATGAATTGGGAGAGTATTACGGTACTTTTTTATGTCAAATAATGTCAAAAAAGTACGATGGTACCAACATCCCCATAACTGACTCAGTGTCTTAATAGTTTTCTGTAGAAGTTCTTTAGACAAATTGTTTTCTTCGTTTCCAGAAACAGCACTCTAGTTTATTGGGTGCGTTGCATATTCGTTTCGCTCTGGAAACGAAGCGATAAAAACGTGTATAGAATGAACTGAGGTGGCTTAATTTTACCAGGTGCTGTTAATACGGCTGCAACTAATATAATAGCAAAAACCAATGTGTTTGCTCGAAACTAAAAAATTATATAAATTTAAACTCACGGTACTTAGAATGTGTACGCTAACATAAGCAACAAAGCGATAGATTGTATGTCGAAAAGTGTATTGATTTAGATTTTTTTATTGATTTTCGTTTCTTTTTTCTAGGAAAATTAATCCACCTTGAAGTGAACTCTATATTGAATAAAGCGAGTTCCGCATTATAAAATGCATACAAACGAATTTCTTAAAGCACCATAAAAATTAGGCAAACGAGATATAAGAAGAGATAATACGCTACAAATTGTTGCGAGTTCAAGTTTCGTTAGCACTTTGATTTTTTTTTGTGCGAACACTTAAGAAAAACACAAGCAATGGATTGTAGCGCATTGTAGCTTAATATTATACTTATGTATATTTGATTTAGAATGCATTTAGTTCGCATTTAAATGAATGATTTTGTCGCAGATATTCTTACTTTTGAAGTAGGACTAAGAGCAACGAATACTTGAAGTTTGTTTTGTTCTCTCATTTGTACTTTAATATAAGACCAGTGCAAGAAACACCACCTGAACTAGAGCAATTCGTTATTGATTCTCTTTTAAAATTGCTTTAATGTTTGGATTCAACTATTTTGACTAAGTTTTGTTACTTTTGTTTCAATATTTTTAACAAGGCTTATTAAATATGGTCAATGTAAGAATGTATTATGTACATACATACATATGTATGTAGTATGTATGTATGTACATAAGTCAGGAGCTGATAACATGCGCGCTATAGTGACACTGCCACACTTCATATGCCAAAAGATAAACGAAATGTTTCATGTACATATGTACATACATACATACATACATGCATATGTATAGAGTTTGATAATTTTGCGATGTAATGAATGATTTTTGTTGCGGGGATGCATAGACCCTTATAAATAGGCTTGATTCTTAACATTCTGCACGAGTATATAGTAAATACATATGTAAGTATGTATGTATGTATGTACATATGGAACAGTATGTGTATGTACATACATACATATGTACATATGTACTTACATGTATGAGTATGTACATACATATGTGTACATACTATTTACTTACATATGTACATACATGTGAAGATGTACTAGAAGTCAACATAAATACTCGTACTTATGTAACTTTTAAGACAACATAGAGGTAAAAATTTTCCCCCTCTCAAAAATTTCATTTACACATAAATTATTATTATTATTATTATTATTTAAAAGTAAATAAAAATCAAAATTTTTTGAGCTGAAAAAATATTTTTATTAACATTTGTGATTAAATCTTTTTTTCTTTGAAATTGCATTTTCGTTTACGCTGGTCAATTTTTGTTGATGAAATTTTTCTGCTTAAGGTGAATTCACCCATTCGTTTCGAACGTTCCTAACGCTTTTTTTATATATAGTTTGAAGTCTCTATTTTTGAGAGAGAGAAAGAGAGTAAAAACCAATTCAAGCAAAAAATGTTCCGCATTAAATTTACTCTCTTTCTCTCTCTCAAAAAAATAGAGACTTCAAACTACATATAAAAAAAGCGTTCGGAACGTTCACACATTAGTTTAAAAATGTCAGTTATCTTGAGGTTCTATTTAAATACGAAGTTCTGTCTTTCAGTACAACTCTTAATGACACTTAGGTAAATAACATGTGAATACCCAATGAAGTGCATTGGAAAAAATTATTCTTATATTCCTAATTTACAATTTTTTAAGGTAAATTAAGCAACTAGCGACAGGAAAATTTTGTTTGTATACAGGATTTATTGATCCACAGTACGTACTTGTGAAATAATAAGATAATTAACGCACGCGTGCACTAGTCTGCTGGTCATTTATTTAGAGTCTATTTAAACTAATCACAAAGGCCATATAATTTTGACGACCTGTTCCTATACGTACATATATATATATATAAGGGGTGGTCTATGCAAACACTTTTTATGGCTAAAATCAAGGCCATGTAAATTCCACAATAATGACTCTGTAGCGCTTGTTTGCAAAATTTTCGAACAAATAGGGCAATGACATCACTACTCCTAAGTTCACAGCAAGCTGGAACTCTCTGTAGATGCATTGTCGTCACTTTCGTTCGGCAAATCGCTCCACAGTCTTACATACATGCATACATATACTTATTTCTTACTTCTTGAAATACAGAATTACATATAACAAAAATCTTTATAGTTGTATAAGTATGTATGTATATATCAGGGATCCGCAAAACAAGGACGCCGCGCCAATGCTTACGCCAGCGATAGGCAAAACAAGGGCGCCGCGCCAATGCTTACGCTCTTACATCGTGTACATGTGCATACGTATTGCAGAGAAATAAAAAAACATAAATCTGTCTCACTCGAGCACTCAAACACGATAGACGTGTTACGCTTCTTGTTAGAAATTAGCGTTGCCATATGCAAAAAGTGAGATCCCCAGATATTCATATGAAATTAACCTGAGGAAATACTAGTTCTTATGAACAAAATTTTTATGAGGGAATGGAGATTTTAGATTGCAAATTCAGGTATGACATGAAAATGTCAGATCTGGCAATAGTGATTCTTTATGTGTGTTTGTGAGCGCAAACAAAATGTTTATATGTATTTTTGCCGATCCCTGGTATATATGTATATCAGTGATGGACAAAATTTTTTTACACTTGTGTTAGTGAGATAATTTGAAGGTACAGTGACAAGCAAAACGAAACACAAAGATTTTCGTATTAGGAACTAAATTAAATGAAATCGTCTACATTAATGCTGTCATGACAATTTCGTAAGAGCAGTATATGTTTTAAAGACGTGGAACTAATTTTATTACGTTGTTTACTGCAAATGAATTTTAAATCCGAAAAAATTTTTTCACATGTGGTCGGAAAAAATGAAAGAATTTTTTTTTTTGAGTTGAGGATAGGCCAATGCGTCCAAAGTTTTCCAAAATAATAACCTGTCTATTTCCGCAAAAGCTTCTACCTCGCTTCGTAATATTACAAGTTCTGATTGTATTTTGAATTCATATTTAGTAACATCAACATTAAAAGGGTTTTCAAAAAGTTCCAGAAGTTGTTTTATGTTATCTATATCCTCAAATCTATCATCGAAATTGAAAAAAGGGTTTCCAAAAATATTAATATATTCCAGGGTATCAACCTTTTCGTGCTTGTTCAAAATTAGGGATGTTTTAGGAAATTCTTTGAAGTCACCTAACTTAATTTGTGATAACAACAAAGATAAATTAGTTTTGAAATTGTACATTTTTTTGTCAAATCGTATATATTATTTTCCTTGCCCTGTAATTCTAAATTAAAATCATTAAGAAAGCCAGTCGTATCTACCAAAAATGCTAAGTCTGTAATAAACTGATCATTTTTGAGATGATCTGATAAGCTGTTACAATTTTTTCCAACACTGTAATTGAAAAAAATGTATAAGCTTCAAGCTAACATGTGCACTCGCCAAACTAAAAAACTAAAGAGCATAAGAAAACAAGGGGCGTGGTTTATAAACAATTGTTTGATGAAATGTCCATCAATGGCATATGCAAGAAGATTTCAGAAGATGTTTTCAAAAGTAAATAAAAAACATCCACGATTTATACATCATCCTATAAATTGGGCTTAAGTATGTACATATGTATTTATATATGTATATCCAATGGAGAAAAACACAAAATTACCTTCACCTACAAGAGATAGTCTTGTAAGTGTTCGCTTAAATTCTCAAATCTTCGAGGGAGCTTTTGAACTTTTCGGACAATGAAATTTTAAAGGAAACTGTAGCCAGTAGTGAAGCCGTCTTTCACAAGTGTTTTGCGAAAGCTCAGTACCATGCGAAAGCTCAGTACCACAATTTTATTGAAAAGAAAAAAATTAATTTTTCCAGTTATGTTTATAATTAAAAATATTTCTGATGTTTTTTTTATAATCATAACATTCCTTTATGAGACGTTGAATTATTTACTTACGTACTTACATAAGTATAGTGCAAGGAAAAATCAAGAAATCCGTTTCTAAACCAAGCCAAAGCGGTGTCGAAAGGGTAAACTACGGTAAGCCTGACTCAAGAACGAATTCGGGATTGACGTTAAGCAGAAACAAAAAACAAATGCCCATATTATTTTTGAAACACAATTAAACTTATTTAGAATCAGTTCTTAATTTGTTGGTAAGTCCGGGCTTAAAATTATCCACTGGTTGGTTGTTGGTTAAATTTTCTTTTTCTTGTTTGAACTTGCATTTACTCGTACGTTTACATTGTCAATTTTTGTTGGTGATATGTTCTTCTTCTTTCAATATTTTCAATTGATGTGTGTTTATGGGTAAATTCATATGTACGAATGAGAGAACAAAACCAAGCAAACATATACAAATTTCTCTTCGTCTTGGACTCCTTGCCAACGAACTAACCCCACAATAACAATTGATTCAAGGAATATTAACATTGTAAACAACTGAAAATCTGAATTGGCCTCATTTAACAAGAGAACACAACAGTGAACCACTCTTTAGCTCTTTGAAATTAGTATTGAAGGAATCGTTGCTGAGAACGTGTCGTGAGCGTTGTTAGTTCTAATTTTTTTTTTGTGGAACTTTAATTGTGTACGCACGCATACGAGTACATTCTGGTCGTATTTCTGCCTTAAGCAAAATGTACCAATATATGGATGTACCACATATGGATGTGTGAATGTACATAAGTACGTCTGTACGTAAGTACATCTGAGGTGGGCAACGAATGCTTATGCATTTTACACCAATTTAAGTTAACTGAGATAAAGCCAAAGCAAATAAAAACATAATGTCATTTAAGCCGATAGCTGTTAAGCTGTGGCAATATTTTGATAATATTAAAGACATGGGGTATGCAGTGTGTAAGATATGTAAGCAGCGTATGACCAATAATCGCCCATATTGCCTAAGACAACATATCAGAATATTTCACGATACGGCAAGTCACATATGGAAGTATTTTAATTATATTGATGGCCAAGGACTTGCAGAATGTAAGCTGTGTAAGCACCGAATAAGGACCAATCGCATTCTCTTTTTCGGACAACACTTGGAAAAACACCATGGCATAATAATGGGTGATGAAGAAACCGTACCCAATCTCACAGAAAGCCAGCCTTCAGCGCCAGATATTAGGATGGATCAAACAAAAATATGCGATAACCCAATAAATATAAGTGATGATGAGTCCAGGGTAGAAAGGTTTGCGCCAACCATTAGTGAAAACAATGAAATCACGGAAAACGTTGAAGCCTCACAAAATGAAGTTTTGGTGTTTAATATTTCGAAATGTAATGTGTGGAAATATTTTGAAAACAATTTTGGAGAAGGCTATGTGGTATGTAAGATATGCAAAGAGCGTATGAGAGATAAAGAAACTTATCGTTTGCGACAGCATCTTAGAAAAGCTCACGATGTTAGAAAAATAATGTCGAAGTATTTTAATTACGTAAATGGTGAAGAGCTGGCGGAATGTAAACAATGTAAAAAGCGAGTAAGAACCAACCGCAGCACCAATTTCACAAATCATATGGAAAAATTTCATGAAACTGCCATAGGTCCTATCGAAACTGAGACCATATCGATGGGAAGCAGATTTACAAAGCGAACATTAACATCAACAAGAATCATAGATCGAACAATAATAGATGCTAATTGTGTTCAAGGAAGAACGGAAGACATTGAACACTCGCAGAATATTGTTTTAACATCTAATCAAAAGCGTAGTAATTGTGGATCGGATCACTCATGTACAGAGCAGCCTAAGCAATCAAAAAATCTTCTCGATATTCAGATGGAAGAAAACACAATTAAATGTGCTGTATGGGGTCTAATGATAGACGAGGGTGTAGTACCTTCTTTATTTGGTTCCAAAAATATGCAGGCCTTAGTGAAACCTATTTGCGATGCTATATCTGCACGGAAGGAAAAAAATTTCAAGGTAGACGAAGCAGAAAGCGAACGAGTTTTGCAATCTATTGCTGACAAAATGCGCAAAGACTTAGTTAATGATTTACAATGGCGCTTGTTGTCATTAAAAGTTGATATGGATCTTAGCGGACCGCAAAATACGTTTTGTGTCAGTGCCTCATTTATTGATGAAGGAAGTTCGCAATCGCGTGTTCTCGGTATTATAGATCTTGAGGATAATGTTCAACTAACTGAAGCACATATTAAAGACGTTATACACAAATTTAGTATTGATTCCAATCAGATTGTTTATGTTTGTTGGGATAACACCAAACCTAAATATAATACGTTTGTTAAGAACTCCGAGTACATCCAGGAAATAGAAAATTTTGAAAAATATCCTCAGATACCTTTCGGTGATATCAAAGTTGAACGTTATGTAGGGATTGAAGCTCATCTCTGTCTACTGGACATTTTCAAAAACTGTGATATATTTCAGTCATTTTTGAACTGCCGCAACTTCGTCAAATATATCAGCAATGAGTCCAATGGGTTTTGTAAAGTTTTTAAAGAAAACGACTTAAACATACCACAATTAGATTCTCCTTGGAAATGGGCATCTACTTATAAAATGATAAACGATCTGCATGAAGCTAAATTTTTTTTGGGAAATACAAAATATCCCAAATTAGAAACTTTGGAAGATCAGTTCGAGGTCACTGATGATTTTTGGCAGTTTGTCGAAGCATTTTGTGCGTCTTTAAAATGTATGCAAAAGTCTATAGCTAAATTCTATACTGAGGAAATGCATTTCGGTGATTGGTACGCCCAGTGGTTAAAATGTAAGCTGTTAACGGAAAAACTAGTAAAAAGTAATAATTCTTCAAATCATTATATAAATTTGATTTCAACGGAATTGCTAAAATCCATTGAAACAAGAATAACCGATATTTTGTCAAAAGATGCTTTCATTGCTTGTTTGTACATGGATCCTCGCTTTCAACACACTTTAAATCTTTCAGAAAAGTCCAAAGCTGCGCAATATTTAAAAGATTTATGGAATCGGTTTAAAATGTACAATACCGATGTTGTCAATGTTGCAGAATCTGAAGGAACATTAGTTCAGACGATAGATTTCGATAATGATGAAGATGCTTGCCTAAATGAATATTTATGTAAAAATGGCACACAAACCTTAGAAGTTTATGCAAAAATCGATGGGCTTACATTACCGTTCAAAGCTGTACATACAAATATTTTGTGCTTTTGGAATAACCAAAAGTTGCTTGACCCAGAAATGTATTCGCTGAGTGCAATTTGCTTCGCAATACCCACTGCACAGGTTAATATATAAGTATATACAAACATATGTATATTATTTAGACATTTATTTAAAGCATATTTACAAATAAAATAAAATTTTCGGTGTATTCTTGTCTAAAGGAAGTGTAACATTTGTTGACGGTCATTTAGCGCTTTGTTGGGAAAGTGGCTACAATCCCATGAGTAAAATTGTTTAAATTATAATGATTAAAAAAATATTTCTTATAAATTGGTCAATAAAATCTTACAATTTCTTGAGGAAAGATCTCCGTTACTAAGAACAACCCTAACACACACTTATGAACATACATACATACATACATATGTACATCCATTGTATATATAAATATATGACATACATATATTTCTTACTTCTTCAATTACAGAATTATAACAAAAATCTTTACAGTCATATATATCCAATGGAGAATAAAACAAAATTACGTTCGCCTACGAGAGAGAGTCTTGTAAGTGTTCGCTTAAATTCTCATCTCTTCGAGGATGCTTTTGAACTTTTCGGCCAATGAAATTTTAAAGGAAACTGTAGCCAGTAGTGAAAAGCAAAAAACGCCATACGGGAATTCAGTACCATAATTTTATTATAATAAAATAATGTAACAATTGTATATAAGTATGTACATATAATAAAAATAAATACATACATACATATTTTTGTGTTGTCTTTATAACTACAATATGCACTTACGACACTTTGAACTATGCAGTTCCGTACAACCTGTCATGTATGAATGTTCTTAGCAAATTTGTCACAAGCCTCTTTGTGGTCAGAATACAAAAAACTAAAGGACTAAAACTCGTCACATGTACTTACATGGCTTTTGTATAAAATATAGTCTTTGACTAATGGTTTTTATCATAGTGGCTGCGCATATCAGAGAATGACAGATTGTGACAAGTGTGAATGTGTTTGAGTACAAGTTGACATAATAATGGAATGCAAAGCAACTCATTTCAAGTTGGTTTCAAATACACATCGTGCCTTTAAGGCGACATATTTCAATCTCAATATTTTGTAGTTATTTATTAAAAAGTATTCCCCAATATCCTCTTTATATTGAGGGAGAAAATCATAATCATCTCTGAAACTAAATCGAAGTTATACCAAAAAGTGTCTATATGGCCTTTAAATAAGCTGATCTTAAATGCATATTTAAAAAAATTATATGGCCTTGGGAAAACTTTTCCCAAATATCCTTTTCATATGTACAAAAAAAAAAAAAACAGAATTATATCTGAAGCTAAAGCGAAGTTATACAAAAAAGTTTCGGTATAAAATCTAACACTTCAATCATATTTTACCAAGTTCGTTGTTTTTTGAGATATGTCTATGTTGCACTAAAGGAGCGATATAAGTATAGCCTGGATACACATGGAAATAATTATTTTTTTTTTGTAAATACTTAATATTGAAATTTATTATTCGGGAGAATATCCCGACCAATCGTTAGAAACAATTAGTTTTTTGCAAAATGCATTGAAAAAATGTTTGTTGTGGCTTTAGCTCTTCATATGCCGACATTTCATTGGTTGCTAAAACCAAATCGTCAGTGAAGTTTAAGCAGTTTGAAATATTCAACCTCGGATGTTTATGCCACATAAATCAAATACAATATGAGAATTCAATATTGCATATGAATTACAACAAATGCATAATCATAGTAGGCTTAGCATGTTTCTATACAAACTACACAACAAACAATTTATTTAACGTGAGTCTATTTTATTTTTCTCTCAACACCCATACAATTAAACGCCCGTTGGTTGAATGTTATCAAACTGCTTAAACTTCACTGACGATTTGGTTTTAGCAACCAATGAAATGTCGGCATATGAAGAGCTAAAGCCGCAACAAACATTTTTTCAATGCATTTTTTTTTTTTTTTTTTGTTAAATATAACAAGGTATAGATGGCATCGATTTGTAGTTTCATATTTTCGTGGTAAATGCATATTTTTGTATATTTTGGCAATAAATGCATATTTTCAAAGTTTTGAGCGCATTGACATTTTTTTGAATTGACATTTGACATTTTTAAAATCATATTGATGTTCTTCGGCGTGCCCTCCGTTAGTTAAGTATATATTTGTTAATTTTTCCGACCTAATGATATGTAATTTTTGTTTTTATTTTTATTCCGGCTCTAGGTCATATATTAAATAAAACTTCTTTTTTTTGTTTTATTTAAATTTTATTTTTTATTCCATATTTCGATCACCATCGGTTCTCTTCTTCAGGAATTCAAGTAAAGCAAACTTTATCATATTTTATAAGGCAAATTACATGTGATAGTTATCGAAGAACAAATTACAACAAAGACAAATGTGTAAATCATTCTGACAAACATTTGTCTTTGTTGTAATTTGTTCTTTGATAACTATCACATGTAATTTGCCTTATAAAATATGATAAAGTTTACCCTGTGATTTTTTTTAATCTTCACCAATGTTGGTATTTTTGGCTCAAGTCAATACGATATATAACAATAAAACAAATTATGAATTGTAAAAAAATTATAAAATCTTGATGTTTTTAATATTTTAATAAAATAGAAGAGTCCCTGGATAAAGTGAACAAAAAATTCACGAAACGTCGGGAAAATATGAAATAAATAACTTTTGAAATTTATTGTCATAAAACACATGAGGCCTGATTAGCTGAAAAAACAAAGAACTAACGCAAATCAAATCTAAATTGGCCAAGAAAAAAAAAAACAACACAATAAAACAAATAAATTTATTTATTTAAAAATTCTTGATGCATATATATTATAACATAGATATAAATTTTGAAATTTTCTTTTTTATTTTGCAATAAAAAATATTTCTAATCGGTAATTTGCTTTACATATTTTCTTATATTGTCAACACTGTTTTTGTTTTGTAGCCAACAAAAATAGAAATTAGTTTAATTTGACTACACGGTCGGTAGCCTGCCGTCTCGAATGTGTTTAATGCATTAATTAGAGAGTTTGATACACTGTAAATATAATATTTATATCTCGGCCTTTGAAATAGAAAGTCATGGTTGACTTGGCAAAAATGTTTTGAACAATTAGTACACTTAATAGAGAATTTAGAAACTCTACTATGCAAACTAAAATGATTGATATGTATATCAAATTCGTATTGAAGCCTTTTAAATAGTGAAAATTATTACAAAAAGTTACAATTGAACTATGAACAGTACTTTTTTGAACTACGAACCAGGACATTTGATTTAAAATTAATGAAAAGCTTAGCAAAGCTAAGGGTACGTACATACATACATTTTAAAATATTCTGATTTACGAATAAGAGTATGGTAAGCTTGGCAATGTTGCGATTTGAATTTAAGCCAAGGCGAAGTTATAACATATGCTATTGACTACGCAGCTGATAACTTTTTTAAATTTATTTCATTACTGAATGCCAAAATTGTCCCTCTTTTTCACTATTTTCTTTTCTGTTTTGATAATTTCTGAATATTTTCAATTGATTTCCCATTTTAGTCTGTTGTTTTCGATATTGATTAATGAGAGAGTTGCATTTGTTGTACCGGTGAGTTTGCCTGGTATGAATTCGCCTTGATTTTAAAATATGTTGAACTACCAATCAGAAAGATTGATCACTGATTTATTTTACCACAGAGTGTTGCGATATGATTTAATTGCTGATTTGTATAGATTGACATGTTTGCGTGCGCAAAGTAGATGTTGTATGTACGCATTTTGTTCTTAAGCTTTCCTTTTCAAAAATTTTTCATTCGTAAATTCTGAGATGCTTTTTAAGATTCTTTTTGGATAGTCTTCCTAAACACAACGTTGACGTGTAAATATTAATGTTCCCTCTCTCTCTCTCTCTCCATTGTTATTAAAGAATGTAGTACATGCGTTTTCTATCTTTCTCACAGCTGAATTAAATGTTGCCCAACAAAAGTTGCCGTGTGTGAACCGGGTGTTATTGACCTTTCGATCTATTGTATTTTTTTTCTAGAAGTTTATCAGTGTTTGTTATTAAATGTTTGTCCTTATCAAAAGCTGTGAAAGCTTCTACGAAGAATTGAAGAATTTTTTTGCTATACAGAACATCTTCAGGAGAATAAGGTTCCGATAACATTTTCAATATTCCGAATGTTAAACTACATCAGCAGATTTTCTTCGAAACAATGTTTTTTCACAGCGGTTAAGATTATTTTTTTGAGCGGTTTTTTTTTCTTTATTTTTACTTGCCTAGTCTTCATTCAATTTTCGTAATGGAGCCCAACTTTTTGTGAATCATTTAAGTTCTGTGGTTGCGAGTAGTCTGTTTATAGTTTTACATTCAGTTCTTAATTTTTTTAATATAGTGCTAGTTCTTATAGCTTTTATGTCCATTTCTTTTTTCAGTATCACCAGGCTCACACACGGCAACTTTTGTAGCGCAACTTTTAATTCAGCTGTGAGAAAGATGTAAGAAGGTAGTACATTTTCTATCTTTCCCATAGCTGAATTGAAAGTTGCGCAACAAAAGTTGAAGTGTGTGCACCGGGTGTATGGGCCCTTTTATACACATCAAGTTTTCTTGCTCAAGTTTTAATTCAACTGGGAGAAAGATAAAAAAAGGAATACATACTCTCCCTGTCGTTCTCCCAGTTGAATTGAAACTTGAGCAAGAAAACTTCATGTGTGTAAAAGGGCCCTATCCGAGGTAATGTGCAAAGTTACCACACTCTTCTAACTCTCTTTTTTGTAGGTAGGAGCCGCTCAAAATTAGCAGAGAATATTTTATTACATCTCACCTATCGATTGCCATTTTTGAAATTCTGTTAAATAAAACAGGAGCTCTCGAGATGGTTGATTGTCCTCCCGAGAACCTTTGTTTAAATTTGTAGTTGCCAGCTGTTTAATTGATTTCTATGAAATCACCAGTTTTTAATAAAAAATTTAAACGAAGATATTTTATGCTTAAAGTTAAAGTTCGCAAATTGCAGTTTTTTTGTATTGCCAACAATTGTTGCGGTTCTAGTTCAAGAGTCCTTGGTAATATTATATAATAATAAGGTCTGATGGGTGTCGGTGATTAGCATCGACATTAAGCTTTGTTGTATTCGAATATTTATTGCAGAATTTTATGAGAAATACATTGACAGGACATATCAGCCTGCTTAATCACTGCGGGGTAGTTGTTTACCTTTTTTAAGAAATTGAAAAGAAAGCTGCCCCGCCAGCTGCTAAAGGGTCAATTGTTCCATGGAAATGTACCTCGTAGTAATTCATACAAAAACATCGATTACGCATATTTTTTGCTCCTTTCTATGAGAATCAGTCCTCTGAATTTTGTTATTCGCCCTTATTCTATTTGTCGTTATCGACATCGACACCAATATTTCGGCAACTGTAGAATCGATGTCTACAACAATTATATATATGTACATATTTATAACCTGTTACTATTACTAAGGCTTACAAAGTGGCAAATGGCCGTCAATAACACTCAATTCTTGTCATCAACGAGCACAGGAACTGACATTTATTTTCACGTCGATGACGATGACGACAAATAGAATAAGGGAGATTATTTTCTGTGTTGTACATTAAAACCAGGAAACACAAAATTTTCAACGTCATCTTGCAGGTCTTTCATAAGCTTTACTTCGTATTACTCATTTATTCCTTCAAGGAGTCTGACGATGACTAATTTTGTATGTACGAGTATATCAACGCCAAGATTTTTTTTGTAGAGCTTAAATAAATAGCTACTTCCTCTCTTATCAAAACTTTGAAAATTTTTAGGTTTTTCTATTATGATGTTTAATCGTTAATACCAATATTTTCGTTTTAATGTGCAAACAACATCCAGTTACATTCTTAAATATTTGGTATTTGTGAACAATGGTCAACAAAAAAAGCAATTTATTCTAAAAAAGTATGTATAAATAACCTAAATGTTTATTGAATTTACCATCACAATGGGACAAATATTATCTTGCTCGTACAATGTTCCGGTCATAAAACCCAACGATATTTTTATGTTCCTGCATAAAAAACAGTTTGGAATGAAACAACCAAAAACGTATAAAATATAACAATACATTTTCCTACTGATAACAAGGTCAACCAACATGATGACTAAAATACTTCTACTGTGTACTGCTACTCCTGGCGCCAAGCATTTGATTGATACATATGTCAACCACGAACTTGCGAGTAATACGTATGAGCATTAGAATGAGTTGCAGATGTGTGTGTGTGTGTGTGAGTATGTGCGTTTTTGCCTTTTTTTTTAATGCAGCCACTGTTCTTGATGTCTCCACTTCTTAACGTATTGTTATATGTAATGTAATGAAATGTTGTAATATACTGGTATGTATGGGTTAAAATGTAACAATTGGGTTCGCAGAAAAGTTTCAATTTCAACTGTCTGATAACATATTTGAACACGACTTTGTAATTTTGAAAAAGTCTTGTATCACGAACTTGGCTGCCAAACTTTGAATACTCGTATCTGACTGGGAAAGACTGCCATTTTAACATTTAAATAGTTTGCATAAAGGATACGAAACGCATAAGGAACAAAAACTTATCGAAGAAACACTAAGGGCAAAAAGTTTAAAGCTCTTTTATAAGCGCACATATCATAAACCACTTACGTCTTTGCACACTGCAGTTAAAGTTTTAAATAAAGGGCTTATAAAATTTATAAATTAAATTTATTATAAATTATAAGTTAAAATTATAAATTAAATTTATAAAATAATGACTTTGTTTGTATGTAGAAAGATATATTGTCGGTGAGACGTCTTATAAAATAGTTTGAAGTTGTGTTTGGATTTGATCGTCATACTCGCAGACCTTCAGAATCCAGAAAAATTGAAAAGAAATTCCAAAACTAGAAGATTTTTTTCGAGACGTGTTGTTTAACCGAATATATTCATCCCCAAAGTTCTTGTATAGTATACACTGAACGAAATTTAAGTTCATTTAATTAAAAGTAAACAAGTAAGTGACAAACACAGTATTTTACTAAGTTATAGCGCTACTGTGAAATTGAACTTGATTTGCAATGACATTTATAATGGTTATAAAGTTTTCAGATTTAATTTGATTGATTATAAACTATCACCGCCGATGAAAGTGTGAAAATCTGATAATATTTATAATATATATTGGTACATTATTTACATTGCAGTTGTATATTACATTACGTTACGTATATGATTAGATACGTGACGGAAATCTATAGTTATAAAAACAATTGTTTTCAAGTGCTGTGATGAATTTAAATTTGATTTTAAAGTACTTATTGAACTTGTATACATAATTTAAAGGTAGTCTTGCTTTAAAATAATGATTGCGTCCTTTGTTTTCTACTCTTTCATATTTAATCAAAAACAACAGGAAATGCATATATTAGAAAATTTTACCAATTATGTGAATAATTTCAAAAGTTAATGTACAATTTTAAATTTCATGTTAAATCTATATATATAATTTCCGTAAATGTTTTTTTCTTTCCACAACTTTCTGAAGCCACCAGTTGGCCTAAAAAACTAAAAATTGGTATACTTATAGTACTACCGCGACGAAGAACCTAACGAAGCCGGATTTTTGATTTTCGGTCTGGGAGTTGCGGTGCGTGGAAAAAACCATTTATGAGAATTGCCAATTTTTTCACCTGCCTAATGTGTTTGTCTTTCCATAACTTTTTAAGGCCACCAAATAACCACAAGGAAGAACGCAGCGTAGTTGGGTTTTCGATACTCGGTCTGAGGGCTGGGGCACGTGACAAAAAGCATTTTTGTCATTTTTAAATTTTTTTAAAGTATACTTAATATTGAAATTTATTATTTGGGATATTCCTCCCAACTAATCGTTAGAAACAATTAGAGCTTTTGCAAAATGCATTGAAAAAATAAAAAAATGTATTGTTTGTTGTGGCTTTAGCTCTTCATATGCCGACATTTCATTGGTTGCCTAACTGAATACAATCATTAACGATCAACGGGCGTTTAATTGTATGGGTGTTGAGAGAAAAATAAAATAGACTCACGTTAAATAAATTGTTTGTTGTGTAGTTTGTATAGAAACATGCTAAGCCTACTATGATTATGCATTTGTTGTAATTCATATGCAATATTGAATTCTCATATTGTATTTGATTTATGTGGCATAAACATCCGAGGTTGAATATTTCAAACTGCTTAAACTTCACTGACGATTTGGTTTTAGCAAACCAATGAAATGTCGGCATATGAAGAGGTAAAGCCACAACAAACAATAAATTTTTGTAGCTTTCCAGAACTTTCTGAAGCCCCCAGTCGGGCTAGAAAGCTGAAAATTTCGTTTTTTTGATATTCGGTCTGGGGGCTGCGGGGCGTGGTAAAAACCATTTTTGAGATTATACAGTTTTTACACCTTTCTCATTCCTCATTTGTTTGCCATTCCAGAATTTTCTCTAGCCATCAGTCCGTGTAGAAAGCTAAAAATTGGCATATTTATAGTACTAACAACACAACGAAGACGTAGCTGGATTTTTTGTAATTGGTCTGGGAATGGAGTGCATGATAAAAAGCATTTATTTAAATACAAAACTTTTTAGGCCTGATTATGCCTGCTATATATATATATATATATATATATATATATATATATATATATATATATATATATATATACTACGACTATATACATATAAATTTGTTTAATAAAGCCGCACTAAACTTCCAAAATTTGTTTTTAACACAAGCCTTTATTTTTAACTTGCTTTTGTATTAAAAAACATATATTGATGCCTGTCATGGACAGGCTTATATACTAGTTTAATATAATGAAAATAAATTTTCTGTAAAAAACCCAATCTTCAAAACTTATTTGTTCATAATGATAATGGAAATTATAAGTAAAAAATTTAAATAGAAATTTTTTAGTACTTTTACACTGAAATTGAACTGTTTACCACCATATTCTCACTCTTTGAAATTGTTTTTTGTTTATCTTTTATATTTTTAAAGTACGAGAGAAGAAACCAAGTGGGGGAGAGACAAGTTCAAAATTTTACAGCCCACTTTAGTTTTATATTATTAATTACTGGGAATTTCCGTTGTAAAATTTACAAAAAATAAACAAACAAATAAAAATTCCAAGAAAACCTACCGCACACATTTTCTTTATTTAGGCTAAAATAGGAAATATTTTTATTCTTTTTTCTTTAATTAAATTTTTCGGAATTTTTGTTCAAAATGAATTTAGAAGTCGAATTTCCAAATTAAAATTTAATTACTTCTTTTGAAATTTATTTGCTTATTTCACAACTACAAACCAAATGAAAGCTTTACGTGCCATTTTAAACACGCAATTCACAATCATAATTCTATATAAAAATTTAGTGGTCGTATATACAACCGTGTAATTATTCCAAATTCCCAGTATTTTCGCTATTTCGCACTAAAGTACGAAGCTCTGCCTGAATTTCATGTCACGATGTATGAACCTATTGAAGAGATTTCTAAGCTGCTTTCAATGCAGATGACATGCAATTCCTGATCTTCGGAAATGGATATTTAATATCAAAATCGGCTGTCTGCATCACAACAAATGCCAATGAAATGGAGACCATATTCAAGTAATATGACTTGCCACTTGCCACCACTTTCGTGGTGATTATAGATTTACATGGGGGGTTAAACAGACCATTCATTGCCTTGGCTTGTCTGTTTATGATATTTCAATGAGTTACCTCATCACCATTTGTTCTTCGAGTTAGAGTAATCGACCACAAGAGGGATTTTTACTAAGATCAATTTGGAATTCCAATTTCTTTGGAAAACATGCCAGCATCAATGGAAACCGAGTATTTTACAAGGGATGTAAAATAATTACATGTAGTGGTTTCTTCTCCGGGAGTTAGTCGAACGGAAAGCCGGGACTGATTGTATATTCTGGATGGTTGACAAAGACCAGTAGGCTATTACGATTTTATGTAACAATGAATCCACCAAAGGAAAACTAAAAAAATATTATGAGCCGATATACTTTAATGTGAATATCTACAGCTCAGTCATATACTCGTACGGTAGTGCACTTTTAAGTTTATACGCTCGACGGAATATTTATCATAAGCCCTAGAGAATTTGTTAATAATGTGTAACACAATGCGCATTTGGCAACATCTGGAAAATGTGACATTAACAACAGAAAAGCTGAGCGTGAGAGATACTCATACATAAAAAAACTTTGCAACAGCATTTATGATCCATCAAAGGTTAGATCTTGGAGAAATGAGCGAAAGACGTTTTACATCCCACCTGCACTCTAAGTATGTATGTATGTGTATTTGCTTGTATATTTGTTTTAATTTGCAACATCCTAATACATACTACGTTTATACGCACGTCTTATTTGCAAATAACAAAGAAGAATGTTGCCGTATAACTTTTTTATTGTAACTTATTAACTCACTTAACAAGTCGTGAATAACGACACTATTTGCAAATAAAAAGTAAGACGTTGCCACTTCATGAACGTTTTTTGTGTTTTACTTACCAAACAATCATATTTTCGTCACATGGCATCACTAATGATAACATAAGTTCTGTATGCAATTTCCCGTATAAACAGTGAATTAGTTATTTGCAAATAGTTCTATTTGCAAATAAGACGTGCGTATAAACGTGGTAACAGTGAAGTGATCTTCCTGAATTTTAAATAGTGTCTGTCAGGCGTGGCGTAAAAAAAACAATGATCAGCGAATATCTAGAGATTATCTTTCTTGCTAATGTAAGTATGTACAACGTAGTTTAACATAAAAATTAATGTTGATGAATGTGGTAGCGCCAACTGATACATTTACACTTGTAAAATAATTTAAAATACTCCCAGGAGCTATATAAACCACAATTTTCGGGGCGATTCTTGCACCAATGTGCGCAGTAAAGTAGAAAATTTTTAAATTTTATGTAATTGACCAAACACACCCACATAAATTAAATAAATATTTTCGTTTATATGGAGAAGTGTAATAGAGTCGGATTCTCGCAACGTAATTATAGATGTTATGTTTGTAATGTACGAATAACATTAATGGCGTATTCATTTCTTGAAAAAAGTATTGTCAGGAGAATGGGGAACTCATTTAACATGTTCCAGACGCTCTTGCAACGTGAAGCCTTCTTCAAGCTCACAATTGGACATATAAATATGTATGTATATAGTGGCTTCAAATATTACAAGTATATTAAAATCTATTAATTTTTTATAAACTTTTTAAACATAAAAATATAAGTACTTATATGTACATACATACATACATACACACATCCTCGTATGTTAATGTAACCAAACAAACCCCTTATTTGCATAAACAAAATAGATGACACCGTTTAAAATAAGGGTAGTATTTAACCCTGAAATAAAGTTGAAAGCAAATCATATTGCATGTTTGGAAATGAACATGTTCATCTGTTTTGTGCTACTCCTTAAATGTTAGAACAGAACACAAACTTGAAGGAGGGGAAAAATATGCGCAGCATTTTAGTCATAAACGAAAACGTCATTAGACGACAATAGTATTTTGTCTGACATGCCAGACACTGCAAACATCCACTAACATAATTTTTTTTGGAATGCAAAAAATTTGAGGATCAACCGTTACCTGATCGAGAACAACCGTAAGAGAGTACCACGCCAGAGCTCGAAAGCTGAATTTATTTCGCTCTATGAAAAATTATAGAATTGATTATTTTATATGTATGTATATTTCCCTTTTATATACGAGGGCGGGTGAATAACTCGGTGACTTTTTGAAACACAGTTTTTTGGATAAAAAATCATTTTATTTTTCAACATTATTTTGCCTTTAAGCCAAATCCGCTCAAAAACATAAATGTGGAAATAAGGCCAAGAAGTTCCTTTCGAAAAATTTGGGTCATTTCTCAGCAATCTGCTAACTTGGTAATATTTTTAACTTTCTAATATGGGAAATACCTTTTATATTTATTTTAAATATGAAAAAAATATTGACATTTAATCTATCCAGAACACGGTCCTCATTTCGATCTCAGTACTTCTAACGACCGATATTTTGAGATAAGAACTTGACCCTATTTTCACATTCATCTTTTGTGCGGCTCTGACAACTTTTTCCAATTTAATTTTTTTACATTTCAATTTTTTTTGGCAGCTCAGATGTTTTCGTGCAACATTTTACTGTTAAACATGTTCAGTTGGGTCTATAATTTAACCATGAATCGACTTACAAACGAATTTGCCCGATTAATTGCATCCTCCATTTTTTTTATTGCAAAATTGTGTTCAGCGACGAAACTCGTTTCTGGTAGACTGCAACGGTAGACGCATTTGAAGCCAATATTCAAGAATTGACATACCGGCCGATAGGTTAGAGAGACCCAGAGTATAAAAAATTTCAGGGGTGGGCGTTAACATTTGCATGAAATCAACTTTGAACATTGAATTATATAGATCGTTCTATCGATTCAAAAAAAGATTTCATATATTTCTCTAAATTGTACGTTTTTTTTAAATTCAAATCCGAAAGCTCTTAAAAAATAACCCGTTATTTACATATGTACGTATAAAACTTCTTTTAACTTAAAGTTTACATACGGTTGGGTTATTTCATATGATGAGGACTGTGTCAGGTGAAAGGTAGTGAATTTCTTCATCGCGTAGGTTAAAAATGGCGTCCTTTCTTTGTTCGCTTAGTAGGTTTCGGAAGGTTTTTCCTTTTAAGTGGCATTGGTGATTCTTCTTGGTCGTTTTCTAAGCTCATTGTCGTTTAGTTTTCGTTTAATCTTTTCGCTATAAAGTAGAGAGGATATATCTCGATTAAAAAGCGATCCTAATCTATTGTTTTGAAGAATAGCACTTCCTAGTGCCTTTGTTTGATTGGGATCAAAATTAATAAGGCGTACTTGTACATCAGACAGCGATTTCAAACTAGAAGGTGCAACATGCACTTGACCGCAAGTAAATGATGATGAGCCTATGTCCTATAAGGCATTATCAAGGCCTAAGCCTTGAATTTTATACACTATATTAGCGTAAGCCAAACTAATACTGAATTGCTTACAATGAATATAATTTCGTGGTGATATCTACAATTTTATTGTAAGGCCCTCCAGGTCATACACTAATCCATTTTTTGTACTTTAGATTGGTGTCCATAAATAATAAATTAGATTTTAGATAGTTACAATCAAAATCCTACAAAAGCTTGGGGTCAGCCTAGTGCCCCAGATAAACAAGTTGCCGTTTTCAGAATTTTATGATTCTCTACTCACCAAATCCTACCTGTATACCAATTCTAGGCTTTCCTGTTATAGTTGAGTACTTGCTCATTAAGACCTACATGCACACTAATCTATTTATAGGAGAAGTTTCCCATATAAATAATAGGCACATTAGTACCCCATATTCCCCTTTTCAGATTTTCTGAATACTTATTCAGCTCTCTAGCTAAAGTGGAAGTGTCCCATAATAATAATCAGTGAGTCAGTGAATCGATACTAAAATATGCTTTTTTTGAGTGTTTATATCTCGAGAAGCTTTTATTTTTGGAAACTAAAATGTATCTTTCTCGAAATTTCACTGGCAACACTGGTCACATTACATATAAAAAAAGCGTTCAGAACGAAAATTTCATTCAGAATGAATGGGTGAATCCACCTTAAAGCTTCAGGATAATCCTTATGTTACAAGTTTAATTTTTTTATTATCAAGTGTAGCAAAGTTATTAAGTGGCTAAAAACAGCGCGAATGGTTTTTTTTTTGGAATATACGTGCAGTGTCAGTAGGCCTTCACCCGGTCTGGAGCACTACTATGCGACTTAATATGTCCATAATTTACACTTTAGTTATTGTCTAATAATTTTGAATTCATAATAATGAATTAACATGTATGTATGTACGAGTATGTGAAAGTAGGATCGTATTTATTTACCCAATATTCTAACTTAAGGTTTATCTCGAGATCTCATGAATCGTATTCACGGTATACATTACATACAATATTTGTTCGTGTGGCTCAAAAGACTCTCGATTTATGTATGCCATTATTTGAAACCGATAACTTGTCACTTTTTTGACAGCGGATAAAGATTAATCAACGTCTTTTTGAACAAATAATTCAAAAATGCGGTTATCTTAAATGCGCTTATCTGCCTAAAAGTGCAGCTAAAATAAATTGAAAAATAAAATGATCATTTGTATGGATAAATGAACGTGATTTTTGTGTCAATACGGCTGACGAGTTGGCCCCAGGTTTTCTATGAAAGTAATTTAAGCAGTCAGTCATAAGAAATATATGTGCAGATATACAAAAGGCATATAAATATTGCAGTTAAGTCAGAATGCAACTATAGCTTTAGGGACTTCATCTTAAATGTGCAGGTATATAATAAGAGAAACTAAAGCTTTTGTGCACTTAAGGTAAAAGCGCTCTTAAGCAAAAAGGCAGCTAAATCAATATTACTCCTTAAATAATTGAATAAAATTAAACTAAAGTGTAAAAAGGGACTGAGAAATAACGAAAACAATAACCTGATTTAAAAAAAAAAAACTTCCTTAGACTTCAATTTTACAAAAAAATATTTAAAAGCAATAAAACTTTTAATGCTTTTTAATGTCATACGTTATAACATTCGTTGATTTTGAGATGCACCGCATCATTTTTGTTGGGTTCTAGACATATTTTTGTACATAAGGGGTCTTCTAATAGGGACTTTTCAACTTTGACAGTTGATAGCGTCCATATTATTGAACCTACATACATCTGTCTAATTGGTTGTTATTTATTGAGTCTGTTTTGCCAAATCAACATGCAAACAATAGAACTGTTTCTTTTATCAAAATCTGTGTTCTGTTCGGACAGCGTTCAGCAGGCTTCCCCCAAAATTTTCATTAAAAAAATCATTTCTGGATGAAGTGGGACGTCAACAAACAAAATTGTCGAATTTAGGACGATACCAATCCCCATGAGGTTCAAGAGCGCTAAAAGTTGATGATTACAAACTTCTTTTGGTCTGAATAGGATGACGACACTACGTTCCACACAGCTCATGCCACATTGGATATTCTGCCCGAGTCATTTGAGGTCATTGTCATCTTACGGTGGAGTTGATGTGAACTGGCCAGCGAGACCGCATTATATTTTGTCTTGTGGGGGTTTTTTAAGTTGCAGGTATATGCGAATGATTTGTGCGTCAGAGTCATGAAAAATTGCACATTTAGCACTACCCAGCGAAGCTGCGGCAGATATTTGTACCATGTTATATTTTATACTTAATGGCATCGATAGGCCTTTCAAATGCATTTTTTAATGATATATCACATACACTTTGTTATATTTATATATAAAGATAGGAAACGCTTAATGAAAGACCCTTTATTTAAAAATGATGCAAATTTCCTCGTATTAAGTCGGAGGACCGATTTGGGTTTTAGAACTATGGTTTCTCCCAAAAATGTTCTTAGAATATTCCGAAGATTAGGTTTCTGTTATATTCCAATTGTTCGGTGTCGAACATATTCACCTAGCCTAACGTATATAAATGCTTTTTATGTACTCGTGCATACTTACATACAACTATATGTACATACGTATATTTTTTTCCCATTATCCCTCTTGAGAGCATTTGGCTTCCACAAAGCATCTCTATCTTACACGAGTTGTTGCAGTTGTTTTCGCATTGCTATTTTTGCCTTGTATCAGTTTCGTTAATCGGTCGTTGTTCCAGCTAAGCAGATGATTTGTCTACTGTAGCAGGTCCTGGGATAATGGGCCTGCCATCTGTCGTTGCCTAGGAACAACGCCCTCTTTGATTCCTACCATTTTCTCCCTTAGTCTGTCCGAACTTTGTCATGACGTTATCCCCTTTTCCAGGCAGAGGGAAGGTCGGGAGGCTTCTTGGAAGGATTTCTTTTTTGGAGAGGGGTTGAAGCCACTTAATTTGTAAACTCGAAAAACCATGGTGAAAAATTTTTGTCCTCTGCTAGCCAAGGAGCGATCTTGGGGTTATTGCTACAACCAAAAATTTTTGATACCAAATCGGGTTAATATTGGCCACTCGTATTGTCAGGATATTGTAAACCATACAAAAACATTTAGCTTTCAGACATAAATAGACACTTTACATACTAAATGTGTAAATGTTTCGTGGCCAAAGGGTATTTTTGGATGTCACAAGTGAAATGGCGGGTGGTGAGGGTGAAATTGTTTGGCTTAATTTAATTTGTGACTCTTTGTTTTATTTAAATTTTACGTATGTAAGTATGTAAATGGAAAGCGCTTGAATAGTAGTGTTTTTGTAACGAAGGGAAGAACAGTCTTATCTATTTATGTATGTATGTATGTATGTAAATACATCATACATACACATGCATATACATAAATAGTTTTTTGTATCGAAACATATTGGAATAATAGGTTTTAGTCTACAGCAAAAGTTAAACTTTAACTTTTTTTGAAATTTATTTTCTGCGCAGTTTCTAAGAAACTATGATTTGTGGTGTCTGATCAATTGTTCATGTCATGCATACATAATGATTCGTGGTATTAGAACATACGAGTATTTAAATTTGTGGTTGGAAATTGTTCAACAATTGTTGTTGATGTCAAAGTTTGTGAATGGCATATGTAATGAGATTATTTACTCACACCCAACTTTCGTTCATTTACTATGTAGTATGTGACATGTTACATACTTACATATGTATGTATGTATGTATGTACATACACATACATACATATGTAAATATGTATATGGACGCAAAGTTTTACAATTTAAATGGTTCAAATGCGTAGTAATATTAATTTTCAAACTTGGTAAATTGAAGTGAATAAAATTTTAATTTGATAATTAAACTTTTTCCAAATTACTTCTATTTAAAGGATTAAAAGCACATTATACAAAAGTTATTATATTTTTTGGGAACTAAAGCAAGAATTACTTACCATTTGTTGTAATGCTTCAAATTAATATTTCATAACAACATCGTGTGTCGTGATCATAAGTATGTAAATAACAACAGTGTGTGACAACAAAACGGAAACTTCTTTTTATAACTCCAATTATTAGTCTCAGTTTTCGATAACATAATTGATTACAATATAAATTTAAAGTTTTTGTAGGGAAAGTTTTCGACTAAGATGTTAGTGGTTAAAATATAGCAATACGAAAGCGGCTCTAAAATTAGCTGCGCTGATGTATGGATGGTGGCAGTGGTTTGAAAAAAAAATTACTAGTGCAAGCTTAAAAAATAATTATATATTTTAAGTTGCCATCAAAAACAAACGATTTTAGTCAATTTGTAAAAATGGAAAAAAATTTCACCGTTGGGTAATTCAGTAATTTCATTTGAAAGGACTCAGTCCTCAGCTGATATAGATTTTACTCTGGAGGAGTCTGCTCCTTCGATCACGACTATAAAATATTTAGTAACAGAGCTTAAACTAGGCCGTACGAAATGCCCAGATCAACACAGTAGTGGTCGTAAAATTAAGGTGTCCAATTGGTAAAATATTTGCCAAAAATGAAGAGGTGGAGTCGTGAGCTTATGGCTATTAAGAAGCTGGGAGAAATGTTCGGGGTAGAAGGAGAATATGTTGGAAATATATATTATAAAATATATTTATATATATATTATAAAATATATTTTTAAGTAAGCATTCATGCAAACTTTAATATGCAATTTAACTTCAAAGTAACTCCCATAAAATTGTATATCTGACCCTTGTAGCTCTAAAAAATATAGGATAATTAATTCATATGAGGGGACCCCACCTGCCAGGTATTTGCTGTTAGTGTAAACTACATACATGTTTTCGATTTTTTTTTTTGTGTGAAGATACCCGTAATAGTAACGTACAATAAATTTGATGGTGTTGTTGGCTGAAGTAGTTAGCGCGTTGACTACAAAACAATTTATGACTGAGAACCTGGGTTCGTTCCATGTTCAAGATAAGTCATTAAAAAAATTAACATCATAAGTTTTTCTGATTTTCTTAGTGTGGCGTTATGTTAATTGTTGTTGGACTGTTTAAGTGGTGAAGGCATAACACTGGTCACTTAACAGTGGCAGCGATTGGATACTCTCTACACTAATGTTTATTGCATCAAAGCGCCCTCCTTTCGTTGGCGAAGTAAAACAATTAATAAAGTGGGTATACATATACAGCGTCTACTTAATACCAGAGACGCTGCAACTCTGCTCAACGTGGAATTGTTGAGTTGTAAAACAGAAATTGAGCTCTGTCTCTCTCTCTGTCTGTCTTCTAATTTCACCGCCTGTCTCTCTACCCAATCCCTTTCACAAAGAAGTAACACCTTAAGTAAGTAGTAGGCATTAATTGCTGCCTGAGTAAATAATGTCTCTTAAAAAAACAAGATTTTTTGAGTTTCACCATTGTAGTTTTCTGATTAAAGAATAATTAATAAGTTGGCCTAATAAGTTGGCACAAAAATTCGCCATTGATTGTTTTACTCTTTTGAAGGTAGTCAATGTGGCGTGCATTGACTGCTGTTAGATCCGTGGTATGTTGTAGTGGATCCACGTTCAAAATTACGAAATGGGGTAAAAATTTTTCTATTTCGCTGCTGAACAACGCCAAACGTTCCTGAGATGTTCTTGAGAATTTATCACACAATTGCATTTGTGATCTATTATGGGGAAACGCGTTATTAATTCTGCGGAAATCTTTCTCATACTCAAGTGATCATTCAAAAGTTAAACCACTGAGCCAAGTGATATGCCTATGGGTTCCACAATTTCTCGCACTTTCAATCTCCAATCGGTCAAGACCATGTTGTGAATTTTCCAATTGTTTCGGGTGTAGACGTTCTGCATTTTCCGGTCGCACGGTCGCTACTTTGTAATCATTGAAATTGCTGGTGAAGAGTTCCCATAGTATTTATCAAGCTTAGCCTTGGTTGGAGTGATGGTTTTCCGAAAAATTAATGCGTAATGGGCACATGAAATTCACTATTTTCTATTTTCTTCTCAAATCACAAGGTAGTCTGTGAGTAAGGGGTGTCAAACACAAAAAAAAATCTCGCAGCTTGTTAAAATTTTGAGTGAAGTCAACTGACAGATCCCTGTTAAGAGAAGCAGTGTTGCTCTTTCAGTTAAGAGGTGAGAAACTAAAAAAGTCAAGGACTTATTGACCTTCCCTCGTATATCTCAAGTCATATAAATAAAATAACATAATAATTAGATATTCCTTATTGTTAATGAAAAAATATCAATGTAAATACGAGAATTATAAAATTATGATTCATAATTGCTTTTGCCTTCACCATGAATGGAAACTTTAAATGCATCAATTTTCCCAAAAAAAAATAATATTGAACTAAAATGTGAGTGCGTTTATAACGTATAAGCAATCCATAAATGCATTCATTTTGTGAAGAAAAGAGATTGAATTAGAAATTGAATGAATTCAAACATTTAAATGTATTCATTTTATAAAAATATTTTTCAATTAAAAGTTGAATTAATTCATTATACATCGAAAAACGAAGCTCCAAATTTAAAAGATTTGTTTTCATATCTCATATGAATTCGAAAAACCTTCATAACCAAAAAAAGTGACTGAATTTTTATACGTTTGTTCGGTGAAAAAAAATTATGAGGTCAAAACAAATTTAAAATTTTTTTTAGATATTATTTTTCAATTTGTATTTGCTTTATAATGAAATGATACATATTTTAATTCAATTCACATTTTTGTAAGATAAATGCATTCATTCTGAAATCATTAAAATTTATATTATTAATTCCTTTAGTTCATATAAGCAGCAGAGGGCCTAAAATTCAAATTTAGATTCAATTAAGTTTTGTCACAGGACTTATCAAATGAAATGAATGCATTAGCATTTCAATTCGATTCCATTTTCGGTAAAAATATTGCAACTCATTGCTTTTTCCATTCAAGAAAGATTCATTCGCTTACAGCTCTGGTATGTAAAGAGGTGGGTATGTATGTATTTCTATAAGAAAAGTTGAACTGGCTAATTTTTATGTAAATGTTTTAAATAAAATGTAATTCCATTTCAATGGAACAGTGTTTTGAAGCAGTTGTAACTACCCTTATAATGGGTTATTTTAGTCGAATATAATGATAGTGTTTGCAACCAATAAAATTCGATTGGTTGCAAGTTGGGTTACGGCATTAGATCTGTTTTCTTTTTGTGCGAATATATCGTATCCTTACAGGGGAAAAAGCTTAAGTATATCAACTTCTCACACAAAATTTGGCCTTAAAGGCGCTCATATTGATATCGTTAGTTCGCTAACGAATTTTATTTTATTACATGCATAAGGCAATGTCCTTCTTAACTGTGATTGGAATTGCTCTTAGAGAAAATCTTGGATGCCTCAGAAAAAATAAACGTGCTATACATAACATATAATTGTTACTACATTTTAGATTAAATTGGTGATTAAATTTCATTCAAATGTTTATATTTTACTTCACTGCGTTGATCTTTGAACCTTTTGTTAAACTTCGAAAGGGACATGCAAGAAATGGTAATTGTATGTATTTACGTGTGAGATATAATATAATTTACCAGCTGACCGCCTTTTAATCACATGACTCACCCATTTAGAGGATTAAGTTTTCATTGCGTATTTAATAATGAGTTGGGGCTTTTCTATAAACTCTAGCAATTTCATGTTTCTCCCGAAGGACACGCAATTTTAAAAGCCTTAAAGAAAAAAAAAACAATACATGTGTATACAATTTAAAGGCGTAATTTTCCGTTTAAATAGCAAATACACAAACATACGCTTACCATTATAGACGAATATGTACATATGTATGTATGTACATATTTTAATATTAGAATTATTTTCTTTATACATATACATATGTGATTAAATACATCAAGGACATATGTCCATGGCTGGTCTTCCTAAGCAACACGCACCTGATATCGCTACTGAGCTGTACGACCAGCTCAACTTTCATGAACTTACAATACACTTACATACATACATGTAACCGTGTGACATGTTGTGATTACTGTCATTACAAACATTAAAATAAACGTCAAGAAGTTTGACGTGTTATTATGTTGTCCCAAAAGAAATGGATTAAGAACAAACATACTATTCTTTATTATTGTTATTCTTATATACTCGTACACACACACACACACATGGAAATGTTATTCCTCTTAAAGCTTTTCAATGTTGATGAATGATGTTCTCCTTTCTTCTATTCTGGAAAATTACCTTTTAAATTGTGTTGTTCCTTTTGATTAAGAAGGAGTGTTTCTGATGTAATTTATTTGTGGTTAAAAGAAAACTTTCATAATTATCCGAATAATGTTCTGACTGTGTTTAATAATAAGTTTATGAAAATGCAGTCTACTTATAAAAAAGGCGTTTACACTTAGAATTTAATTTAAAAAATAAGTTTTACCTTCCTAATGTTAAAGGGCGAGCCTTTTTTTAAATATAAAATAACTCAAACATTACGTATTTATTCATTAAAAACGTTAATTTTAAGGCAATAACTCAGCAACTCTTTTAAGGCGGTGTTTGGGGCTTAATACCTGCCTAGCGCTGTTGAAAAATAGGTTTAGGCTCGCCTGGAATATACTTATACATCTGTGTAATAATATTTATTTCGAAAACAAACATGGTTATTATCGTAAAATTATACTTAATTTCAGGAAACTTTTTCCTTAGCTTTTAGTATAGATGAGATAGTGAGTGAATTTGTACTCACGTTTAGTAGAAAAAAATTTCCCAGAAAAATGGCAACTGTTTTTCCTTGTAGGTCGAATTATATTTTGCCAGTTTAATTTGTAATAAAGAAAATTCATACTGAAAACTTTTTGTACTTTGTTTATTTGTTTGTTTTGTGTTTCTTTAAAAAAAAATTACTTTAATTTGATTTTTTTTAATTTTTTTTTTAGTTTGTTTATGTATGTATGTGTATATGTAAAAAACAATTTTAAAATTTTTTGAATTGTCATATTTATAAAAAAAAATTTCCTGAAGAAGACGTTGAAATAAAATAAATTTGTATTTTTTATAAAAAGACCTAAAGCTCGTTAATGAAATAAAAAAAGTTTAAAAAAATGGTATTAATTATTGAGAAATTCATACTATTAAAAATATTTTAGTTTGCACTCTTTTGATTTTTTTAGAACTGTATGAGAATTTTAACTGTAGAACTTCAAACCGAACGTGAACTTTTTTTGGAGAAATCATCACGAAAGTGTATCAGCCATTTTTGAACCCACTTGAAAAAAGGAGAAGGTTATAAATCGGTGTGTATTTTTTTTTTTTGAAAATCGAACGGGCAATTAATTTATCCATTCCGAAATGTTGATTATCGCACAACTCCCCCAATTATATACCGATTTTGAAAAGTAAAAGTGTGGCTTGCAGTTTGGTTTCACAGAAATTTAAATGGGAATCGATCGGACAAAGTGGCTCCCCAAAATAATAATTATAACATATCTCCGCTATTTTGGATCTATTTTTAGAAGATATTTCAATACTTCCTGAGAGTAAAAAATAAACTAAAAATTGATTATAACTAACCCACAGTTGGCTCGATTTTTTAATCTGTTCGATTGGCTTATTGTTTTGAAATCGTTTTTTTTAGATTCTTCAGTAGTGATTCAATAACAAGATATTAAAGAGTTAAGAGTTTTCACTTTTTCAATCTTCTATTTTTTTTTTTGTCTGAAATAAAACTTAAGTCGAAATCAAGTTGAACTTTAACAAAAAGAAATTTACAAATTCTTACAGAATATTCATTAATCGAGTTACGAAATCGTTCGTCCATCTGTAACGTACTATAGAACAGTCAATAGAACAAATTAAAACAACCATAAAAGAAACACTACCTCCTAATCGCCCTATGGTCCAAGGGGCTTATTGTATCAGTTATTGAAAGGTCATGATTTGCTTAAATTGCCTTGCTTCTTAAAACTAAACTTTAGCCAAAACTATCATCAGCATGTAAATAAAAGTGGTAACTAGTTGTTTACAATAGTGTTCTTTAAGAATTTGTAACATAAACCTATCGAACTAAGGCTTTTTCCCATACATATGTAAATATATCCTCAATTTAGAAAATTAATATTTGAAAAATAATTTTTTTGTCATCATGACGGCTGAACTGGCATACCTGAAACAGAGTGGCAGCAGTATGACATAAATAAAACAGTTTGTTTTTACAAAAATTAAAATGAAGTCGTGATATAAAAACCAAGATATTTCCACTTAAATAATAGTAGTCAGAAGGCCCCATGTTCGATTCCTGTTATAGACTATGGTGGTTTCTACTTTATGTTTCATCAAAGAATATAGATCATATATATGATTTATATTGTTTTGTTTTATTTATTCTTCCGTTTCAAATTTTGCCTTCTCTTTCTATTTCAGGTATCACAAAGGGCCCAAATTATGAACCCAAGTAAGCGTTAGCTGCCTGATGATCCTAAACTAACCTGTTGTGTCTTTCAACAGGGACTCCTAACTTTTTGACAATTGAAAGTAGTCATATCGTTGAAACTACATTCGCCAGATTGACTGTCATTTATTTAATTTGTTTTGCCATACCGCCATAAACGGCTATAATGTTCAATAGCATGTGCAAAAAGTAAAATTGTTTTATGAAAATTAATGTTGTGTTCGGGCAACATTCCGCGCGCTTCCTTCATTTTACGGTCCCCATAATCGTTCCACATTTCTGTAGGAATGGGTTAGTCAACAAACGAAATTGTCGAATTGGTACAATACCCATTTTTGTGGGATCCAGGAGCGTCAAATGCATCTCGAAAAAGTCATCGGTCCATATTTCATTGAGAGTAACTTTGGCCAGGCATCCACCGAGTGGTTTTAAAACTATAAAGGATGAGATAATCGGCACATTAACGACATTGAACCTCAATTATGTCTCAGAGTCATTGAAAATATGGACTACCGAAGCTGTGGCGAGTATTTGGCCGATATTTAGTTTCACCCATAATTGTCATTGATCATCAGAGGGGTGTAAAACGTAAACAAACAGAAATACAAAAATGCCAGGAGCATTCTTGCTTAGAATCCTTTAAAAAGATTAAAGAAAAGAATATGTTAAAAGACGGTCACTTAGAGATCCTTCCAATCCAATGGACATTCCGAAGCAATTTTTGAATGGAATTTACAAACTTTTTGAAAGGTAATCATAGAATGCGTTTTATGTGCTAAGTTTTTTTTTTGTTTTTATCAGCTGTTGCGGGAATATTTTTATCAAATAGAAACAATTTTAGCAAAAATCGAAAGTGAAAATGTGATTTTAAAAGAATTTATAAACATAATATTTTGGAGCTACGGAAAGCTGCAAAAGACCACGGAATAAGAAGTGAGTGGTATTTTTGCAGCTTCAATAAAATTCCTCTTCATTGTAATTGATTAAAAAATAATAAATAAAACAGAGTTGACACCCAGTACATAAAAGTAATCGATAACTTGTACGCAAATTTTGTTAATGAGAGGGATATGTTAAAAATTGACTTTAACGTATTTTATTATTAAAAGTAGTTGTAAACTTTAGCGCGAAAGATTTTTCTTTTATTAAAACCTTTTTTAATGAAAAAAGAGACACTTGAAATCCACCACACAAATTTTTTTATCGATATCATTGAAAATAATATATTAATTGCCATCCTTGACTATCAAAAACAGCTGACCTTTTTTAATGATGCATGAGAAGCATACAAAAGTAGAAACCAACTTTATTCGTTTTATGCGTCAATTACGCTGATTCTACCTTTTCGACACATGAATAAAACGCAACGACTCATAGAACATAAACTGGTGGAAAATGACGCTAATTTCAGCTAACAATAAATAAAATAAAACTCGTTGTTTAAGTTGAATTCCCCAAAATCGTGCGATTGTAAAATCTAGGACACCTATCAAGCGATTTCAACTCGCATCGCAAATATTATGCGAAATGCGATCCTCAGAACATGTTCCGAAAAAGACGCAACCCCAGTAAAAATATCTGCTGGGTTGTAACCAGTAAGTACTTTGGGTAATTAAATGTAACAAACTTAAGGAAAATTTTATTTTCGGTATGAAATATTTGACACAATTACCTGAATTGGATAACTTAGTAAAAAGTAATTAAGTGTATACTTTTGTTTTAAAATGAGTAAAAAAAAAGCTTATTAAAAAAGCAAGGCAAGTAAGAATGGGGTAATTAAACGGGACATAAGTACGCTGTGTTCATGGAATATATCTATATACATATTTTTGAATATTAACATATAAAATTTTATAAATGCAGTTCAAACACAGCCTCTTAAGAGTTTTAAACTAGTAAAACAATACTATATGCATTATCTTCTTTAACTATGGCAGCGGACCCTTTAGAACTATTCGTAGTTCATAATGTAACATATGTATGTATGTAGATCTTTGTCATAATTTCTTTTAGTTATTTAATGATGCTATGCTTTTAAACTAAAAAAAAATATGGGTCGAATGCAAACTTATGTCGGCCACTGTATGTGAAAAAATTTATTATAATCGCATTTCATTCTTTGCAAGAAACTTGCTGCAGTCTGCAAGTCTGCACATATGTATGTATGTAAATCAATTTTTTCTTAATGGACTCACGGTAATACCTCTACTTATGCTACGCATTGTACTGGGGCTAGGAAAATACGTTATGGGTAGGGGAATATAGGGTGTAGTGTCTGTGGACGATTGATTTGAAACTCTGCATGTTGAAAGTGACGGGAAAGACTCCTTCTCTCTCTCTATAGGCAGGTTATTTCACATACGACTTGTCGGGCTAAAGAATTCAGACAGAATTCTCTCTGTAATGTGTACTGCAATTTGCTGGCACATCGATAACGATGTGAAACATTAGCTTTTTTTGCATGATATATTCCCTTATAAGATCTAAGCTGATATCGAGTTAAAATATTATCAAATTCCCCGGTCCATATTTTGTGTGGGAAGCGGCACATCAAACTTTAACTTTAACTTTAAGTGATTTAAAAAGTAGTCAGTTTAAAGCAACCAGAGAATTTTTTAATTCTTGTGATAAGTTATGCTCAAAGTACATACATACATACATAAATATATGTATGTATGTATATGTATTCATGCGAAAAGAATTTCCTTTATTTTGGGAAAATATAATGTCTTCAGAAGTTAAATTTTGTTATTGGAAATTGGCCTTTTACAAAATATTAATTTGCTTAGATCTTTTGGGATTTTTTCATTTATAAAACCCTATAAAAAAACAAACCACTATTAATATCGTGCAAATTGCCAATGAAATGACAAACCCACATGTTCATCCATAAACCATGTTCACTTTTGTAGAATATTGTAAAAATGAATATAAAAATCGTTTTATTTTAGTACCCATCTGTCAAATGCGTTAAGTAATTCTTATCTATTGCTTCATAAATTTTATAGGCCTTCAATGTTTTGTTCCGTTTATTTCAATAATTCCATCAGATTTATTCCTGAATTAATTTATATTAAGAATGGCGTAAAATAATTGAAAATATTTTCAATATGAGGAAGGTAGTGTAATAAAAATATAATAAAGTTTTTTAGACTCTTGCCATCAATTTTATATGCATTTTATTGCTTAAGAAACCCAAAAAAATTTTTTATATTAAATAAATTTTATTAAAAGAAAAAAAGAAATAAGCAGAAAATGTTCCTTCAGTTTTGATTATTTAACGTAAAATTCACACAAAAAAAATCATTGTATACTTACGGTCGTATTCAAAGAATTATTCTATATAAAAAGCTTTAAGTATGCGTGTACCTAATTTAAATATATGTACATATGTACTTGTATTACAAAAATAATTTTTTATCTCATACAACAGATGGAGACCCATGTTGCAGCATCTGAAATTAGCATAAGTTTATAATTGTTTCATGTAATGGAATACATTAATACATTTTACAATTTAATCAAAAACGCATAATAAAATACATAAGAAATGCTTTTCATACCTGATTTGTCTGAAGAGTACTGATGATTTTGTTAGAGCCAATGAAATGCAGTCATATAATCAGTTAAGCCAACAACAAACAATACATTTTTTAGAAAATTAAAATTTAAATTTTCTTTAGTGGTGCACATAGAAACAAAATAAATATACGGAATTCGATATTCCAATACCCACTTCAATCAAATAAAAATATCAACTTTATTAATAAAATTTTTATTGTTTCGATTTCACAGACAAATTTATGTGTATGTCTTATTGTCTTGATAGAAACTCATAATTTTTGAAAATGGTTTATTTTACTTCAAAATATTAATATTTTTTATATATTTTTTTCTCTAGTTTTACTTAAAGGACATAAGTATTTTTCACTATAATAAATATCCTTGACAATACATACGTTATATGGTGCAAATAGGGGTCAAGTCTTCATATTAAATATTTTTATCACCTTTTTACAAATATTTGTTGTTCCTTTGAAGGATTAATAATGGATAATGTGTGCAAGAGTCGAGTCATCCCAAACAAACTTGATCGAACTTAAAATTGTATGTGATTGCAAAAATAACGGAGAAAAAAAATCACGGAATGAAGTGTAAAACTTCAGAAAAAAAGTCTAAAAAAGGACTTATTACATGTGCCAGTTCGACTCAAATGTAACCATGTTATAATTACAATTTTGGTAATACCGATGAAAGTTTCCCTATAGAATGTTAGAAAAAAATATTTGTGAAATTTTTAGAAGAATGCCGTCTTAGACTAAAAACTCTCGCGGAAATGTATTGATGAGCACTTGATGTGGGGGGTCTTGTGCGCAATTTATGCATTTAAGACAAATTTGCCAAAATACTGGATTTTATTATCCACAAGTCATTAGTCAGGACATTTTTTGCACATACAAATATATCTTTCCTAATCAGGCAAAGTGAGCAGTAAAACTTGTCTCGTATCTTCATACATATCTTCATATGCACCGAAAATATATATCTGTCCGATTGATGTTTGAGCTCAGAGATTAGCACAATTTCAGACGTGGTTTTAGTGGTTACATGGCACCGATGAACGAAAAATATAGAACCAGTCCTTAAGGGGAAAAGCTTAGATCATAACTTGTATGAAATGTTTTCGTTCAGGATAACACTCAGCGTACATTAATAATTTTGCTGAAAAAACCCGATTTCAATACAAAGAGCCAATCGAACTGCTTACAAAATCGAGCCAACTATGGGTTATTCGTATTCGTATTTCGTGTGGCCACTTCGTCCGTCCGATTCTCAATTAAATTTCTGTGAAGGCAAATTGAAAGCTACACTTTCAAAAAGTTTTTTTTTTTCAAAATCAGTTCATAAATGGGGGAGATAATCGAAATTCAATATTCCGAACAGGCGAATTACCCGTCCGATTTTCGAAAAAAATTATGGGAGCAACCTGCAAGCGAGCAAAGTGTACAAACATAAAAAGTTACACACGAATTGATAATCTACTCCTCTTCTGAAGTCATTCTGATTAATGAACGGCTACAAAATTTATTGTATCACCGACTTCTGATTCTTTATTGCAGATATTTACGCCAAAACTAAAGTTATCAACAGATTTGGAATGACTCTTGGTCTTCGTTAAAAGATGATGGGATTGGCCAGCTAATATCCTCCCGAAGAAACTCGAATGCCACTCTAGATATCATCTTCAAGGTACACTGAATGCTCGGACTTATGCAAGCATGTGACAACATCTTGGGATTCTTTACGAGTATATTAGCATACGAATTGAGTGTGAAAAAGAAAAGGTTTTGGGTCCAACACCTTCTCTACGGCTGTCCGGAAAGTACGTAAGTTTAGATATCTAGGTAATCATTTCCCAAGACCTGCAATATCTAGAGGTGTGTTATTGACTGACCTCTTAGAGTTTTGGACCAGGTACATAGTTCTTATGATTGAATGAACTTCGTAAGATAGTGTAGGATATTAGTGGTTCTCTAGGAATTATAACGAACGTAATAGAATTTTACAGTTTATACAGGCTGCCATTTTAACCAAACTATTCCTTGTTGTACATTTTGTTTGTTATTAAAGCTCTGGCATTTTTAAAATGTTGATCTTTCTTAATCCAAAACCCTTCAAGGCCTTAAATGCTTCAATGCACTTTCTCAAATTAATTATTAGGGAAGATGATTTTTGTCATCCCTTTTACACTTACGTTTTGTAATATTTATTAAATTAATTTTTCAGGATATTCCCCAAAATATTTATTTGGAAATTTATTGTTTGTTGTTGGCTTGGCTGAGTATGTGCCTGCATTTCATTGGCGCTAACCAAATAATTGGTACCGGTGATGAAATGCAGGCATATACTCAGCGAAGCCAACAACAAACAATACAATTTGGAATAGTTATTTTTGCATACATCTTGAAAAATTAATTTAATACATATTGCTACTATAAATTATGTTTTTCGTTTTGCCTGCTAAATATAGGGTGGTCCAATCATAGTGCACGATGTTAATTGCGAGTCACACCTTAACGTCAAGTTTTTTTGCACCAACTTAATCGACATTTCTTTGTTTCAGTGTTTGACAAATTCAAGCATGGAAAGGTACACAATTGAGCAGCGCGTTAAGATTGTTCAAGCCTTTTACAAAAATGGGCGTTCTAATCAAAATGCATTCCGAGCTCCTTGTGACTTTTTTCGTCAGCATTGATCCCTAATTATATATCAGAGTCATTGAAAATATGGACCATCAGATAGAGGTATGGCCACTATTTTGTTTTGCACAAAAATGCAATAGATCCTTTTATCATAATGAAAAATATTAAGGCAATTTTTGTTTTATTTACAATTAAAATCGTGCGTTTTGATTAGACCACATTTTAAATTCACCATCACCCAAAGCGCGATTAATTGTATAAAGGTGTTAGAAAAAATAAAAGGACGCACGTGGATTACAAATGTTTGTTGTGTTGTGTTTTTATAAAAGTTTCATGAAACTGTTATACTTTTATGTAGAAAAATATGTTTGAATTCCATTGAATTCTCATATAGTATTTGATGATTTTCGATTATATGAGTTTGAAAACTTTTCAAACATGATTTAGCTGCAGAGTACTGATGATTTGCTTACGTTTTATAGGTGATATTGATAAAAAAAATTATTAAAAACGGCTTAGAAAATAAGAATGCATGTGTGTTTTCAAATTCAAATCGGTTTTGGAAGGAAAAGTAACAATAATAATTCATCTTTCCCTCTGGTCTGGGTTGGAAGAGTTGTAGGAATGGCCATTGGAAAGTATTTGTTTTAAATCAATATTTGACTTGACAAGTTGATTAAATCACTTTGAAAATTTTCGCAAGTATTGATTTTAAAGCAACGATTCGATTTTAATTTTTGTAACTCATAATGATTTTTTCAATTTTTTATTTTAGATATAATTGTAAGAAAGAAAAAATTCTATCGACATCGTGGGCCAAGCAGTAATTGAGCAGCCGTCGTCACTGTCTATCGAGAATGTTTTTTTTTTGGGAATTCCCTAAAAAAAAATTTTCAACGATAATATCGCTATCGAACAAAACTACATCAATAGTCTAATGGAAATATATGGTACTTATCGATTGTTTGACAGCTCTGGGCTGTAGCTCGTTAATAATTAATTCTTCTGTGTTTATTAGAAGAAAGTTCTTAATTTTTTTAGGAAATTTGTTTTTGATTACGAAAGTATAAAAAAAAGATTATGCAATATAAAATTTATAAGATCTTGACCTTAAACATATTTTGTTTTTTTTTATTACAGAAATCCGCTTAATATCGAAAATGGATTGAGTCAATATATGATGAAAATTAAGCCAAACAACTACCAAAGCATTTTTTCAACAATCTTTGATCGGATTTCTTCAGATTTTCACATCCAAAACATTTCCTTTATTTTCTTATTCTTATTTGTGTGTTAAGCAAAATTATCAAGGTAACCTTAATCTGTTTTATATAAATAAAACTTTTATATAAATAAAACTTTGTTCAGTACCACTGACGGACGTATCTGCTTATATGTATGAGTTTGCCATAATTTTTTGCTAAGGTTGCTAAGCTGATATTAAAACAAAATTGCAAGCAGAATGAATTCATTCTGTTGCTTTTGTTTGTAAATTCGCATGCAACACTCTGATTTTATTTCGAATTCGATACTAATGATGAAACATGAGACAATTTGATGGCTTAAAATGAGAAGGAAATAAAAACGTGACCTACACAAAATTTATTT
This sequence comes from Germaria angustata, assembly GCA_963681545.1. Lineage (NCBI taxonomy): Eukaryota > Metazoa > Arthropoda > Insecta > Diptera > Tachinidae > Germaria > Germaria angustata. The sequence goes on from OY813000.1 coordinate 62,118,556, forward strand.
ATGGTTTACTCTGGAAATATGAAAATATATATTTCAATGAAAAGCAACCTTACTTGGCAACAACGTTGCCACAAAATCAACGACAACAATAAAAATAATACTGTGAACTGAGCTCACACATGCATTTTAAAATGTATTGCAAAAAGACTGCACACGATGACGTTGTAACGTTTGTTTTCTCCTTCAGATTAATTAAAATAATAATGTAGAATAAATATTCCTTTTATTGTACCTTGGATTTGGCAACTGTTTTATTCTTTCGATAACAGCATTTGAACAAATCTATTTTTCTAATAGTATATAAGTATAAATGATTTGCCGTCAATTGACTAATTGTGTTAAATCACGTCTGTTCAAAAACCCCCAAAGAAAGTTGTTATTTAAAGGCAATGTGGTGATACCAGTGCTAGTTGCTGGATACCAAAAGCTAACTATTTTTTGCTGCTTTTTTCAGTAGCCCTATCGATTGGTTGCCTACCTTGTGCAGAACAATTATTTAGCACCAACTTCTCAGCAAGGGGCCCGTCCTGAATGCCAATTAGCATACAGAATCTTTAAATTTAGCCGTAAGGAAGACCATAGGGGGCTATGGCGGATGACTACAATCCTGCAAATGGATTGATAGCATAATCCCAATCATATCTGTTATAAGAATTTTTTGTGATATAAATGATTAAAATAGGTCATAAACTATGTATTCGAACAAAGGCATGGGAGTATAGGAACGGCGAGATGGGTATCCTCTTACAAATTATTTATTAATTAGTTAATATGGAAATTCATTATTTGGGATATTCTCCCCAAATAATCGTTAGAAACAATTAGAGCTTTTGCAAAATGCATAGAAAAATCAAAAGTTTGTTGTGGCTTTAGCTCTTCATATGCCGACATTTCATTGGTTGCTAAAACCAAATCGTCAGTGAAGTTTAAGCAGTTTGAAAACATTCAACCTCGGATGTTTATGCCACATAAATCAAATACAATATGAGAATTTCAATATTGCATATGAATTACAACAAATACATAATCATTGTAAGTTTAGAATGTTTCTATACAAACCAACACAACAAACAATTTACTCAACGTAAGTCTAAATGTTTTCAAACTACTTAAACTTCACTGACGATTTGGTTTTAGCAACCAATGAAATGTCGGCATATGAAGAGCTAAAGCCACAACAAACTTTTGATTTATTAATTAGTCTTTATACAACGTAATACCTTTCCAGTAGAGGAAGGAACCTTAAAAAATCATGAAAATGGTGAAATTAATATTCCGAAGTAGTGCAAACTCTGATCATATCCTATGATTTCAATATATGTAGGCTTATCATTGCAGGATATTCCCCTATCCACCGACTTGGAAACTGTCTTCATTATGTTGAGTTAAGTAGTTTTTGTTTTATATATTTGTAAAGAAAATGATTCAATAATTCAATTATGATAAAATAAATAAACTTCACATATGGTAGGATTATGAATTTGTCAAGATTCACGATTTCTTTTTTCTTATAAGAAGGTAATTTTATCACTTATTCAAAGAAGAAAAATAATGTTCTCGTTAAGGTTTAAAAATATAACTATTGTTTTTGTTGAAAAACTATTTTGAAATCGAGATTTGTGGAAATAATGAATATTTCTTTAACAAAATTTTGTCATCTTGACTTTAAGGCAAGGTAATAAAATGAACTATTGGATTTTTGGAAGCCATGCAAAGGTCCGCTTATGCAAAGTGGTGTTGTTTATCCAGTATTTGATGAATTAGAAAACTGAGCCATCAAATGTTGTACAGCATAGTCAGGCTAAAAGCTCCACGGCTAAAATATTATCCTCTAACAATAACATTATTCTTTTGTTTTATCAGGAGAACTGCAATAATGAGAAAATAAAGTTGGTAATAGAAGCCACAATCTTCCGTATAGTTTGGATTGTTATGTTGTTTGGATTGGTTATGGGAGGTATATATATATATATATATATATATATATATATATATATATATATATATATATATATATATATATATATATAAAGGGTGTTTTTTATAGAGGTAGAGAACTTTTAGTTGGCATTACTTTTCAAGATGGCGACCGATTTAACAGCTGTCAAGTGATTTATTCTCAGTTTGGTTTGCCAATTCATCATGAATAGACTCACGCCTGAACGACGCTTGCACACAACTCATGCCTCAATAGATTTATTGAAAGACACGTTTGTTGACCGCCTAATTTCACGTTTTGGACCTGTGAATTGGCCTCCAAGATCTTGTGATTTAACACCGCTAGACTACTTTCTGTGGGGCTTTGTAAAGTCATTGGTCTATGCGGATAAACCACAAACGCTTCACCATTTGGAAGACAACATTCGCCGTGTTATTGCCGATATACGGCCACAAATGTTGGAAAAAGTCATCGAAAATTGGACGTCCAGATTGGACTACATCCGCGCCACCCGTGGCGGTCATATGCCAGAAATCATATTTAAAATGTAATGCCACAAGATTATCTTTCGGATAAATAAAATTCATGTCAATCGAATAATCCATCGTTGTTTTAATGCAACTTAAATTTCTATACCCCTATAAAAAACACCCAATATATATATATATATATATATATATATATATATATATATATATATATATATATATATATATATATATATATATACGTTTTTCGTACACAGTCTTTCCTCATATAAAAAACATAATTAATATTTACAGGAACGTCATGAACCTTATTGTATGAAACGTCAGTAATTAAATCCACTCCCTTCACAACAGAACAGACCTACAGACGTTTAAAAATAAAATAATAAAAAAAATGTACTGAAATTAAACACAGAAAGTAAAATATACGAACCACTTGGTAACAAACCATAAAAATTCAAATGACTCAAGTACAAAATGCATTACATGCATTTCATATCACCAACGTACGTCAGTGCTATTGTCTTATGAATATGGAACACAAATACAAATTTTGTGCTCACATACATGCTTATGTTTACTTTTATATGTATGTATACACATGTATGTATATTTACATACACATGTGTTTGTCCAGAGTTAAAAATCTTTGAATTTCAAAATAGTTGGCACCTATACCCCGTTTTACTACACTGAGGATTTGGTTTAGCGACATATGAACAGCTAAAGCCACAACAAACAATGCATTTTGCAAAAACACTAATTGTTTTTATCAATTAGTTGTTTTTATCAATTAGTTAATATTAAGTATTTAATATTTATTTTTAAATAACAATTTTATATTAAAGAGTTTATTTGTAGTCGCTTTAGTTTTACACGGGTTCTTCATATAAAAATAAATTGTTCGGCTTGTGCAGTTTTATGAAGAACCAAACTTCCATATAAAATGAGGGATAGGTGTATATTTATTCCGATTTTTTATTATTTTGAAAATACAATCTAATGAAAGGTGTGATAATTTAGACAAACATATAACGATTAAAATCAATGTCAAGACTTTAATACAAAAACAATAAAGATATAAATATAAATAAAGTTAAACGAAAAGTTAAGACTACATACACTGGTTAAAATAGAAATGCTAATATAGTTTAAAAATAATTGCTTAAACCAACAAAATAAATATTGACTTCCTGGTTAACAACCAAATCCATCACTATCGAATGACATCAGCGACAAAATATATTTAAAGAGTTTTTTTTCGTAAACGGAGCCCTTTCATTTGGCAACATTGTTTGCGGTGGCAAACTCAGCTCTTTTGGAATTAGTTCGGCTAATAATCACGCCGAAAAATGTTCCATTCCCATATAACCAATCAATAAAATTAAAAATTTTGCAGACAGATGAAATTTTATAGGATGCTACTCAATATCGGGGTACAAGCAAAATCGTTGCAAGAATATGTTCGTATGCATTTTTGCTCAAATTCTCGTACATGCACATAAATTTGCCGAATATGTTAAACTTATTGTAAAATTAAACAATTCATCTTGATTAGTTTACGGACATGATAAATATAACTACAGGGTCATCCAATAGAGACTTTCAAACTTTGTCAGTTGTTAGCGGCCACATTGTTAAAGTTGCATCTATCAAGTTGGCTGTTATTTATTCAATCTGTCTTGACAAATTACCATGGACGGACACAGATTTCAACAATTCGTGGAAATGAAAAGTAATTTGATCAAATTTGGGTGTTCTGTTCGGCCGGCGTTCCGCCCGCTCCTATCATTTTAGTGTCGTCATAATTGTCTTATATTTTTGGTTGAATGGGTGCGTCCACAAGCAGAATGAGTGCAAATTCGCAACGATACCAATCCACATGAGATCTAAGAGTGTTCAATGCATCCCGAAAAAGTCACTGTTTGGTATGGATTTTGAGCTGAGCCCTGAGTTGGATGGTATGGACACCATTGACATGTACTTTCCACAGGACAACTTTCAACAGGACGTGTTACACAGCGCATGCCAGATTGAATATTTGAAGGCTTGTCATTTCACAGTGGAGCTGATATGAACTGGACATCGAAAACGTGCGATTTGCCTCCGCTAGACTTCTTCTTGTGGGGTTTTTATAAGTTGCAGGTCTATGCAGACAAGTCACAAGTCACAGAGGTTCTCAAAGCCAATATAACTCATGCCGTCGGTCGAATTTAGACTGATTTATACGCCAGAGCTATAAAAAAAAACTTGATATTACGCATGCCCATCAACCACCAAAACCGCGGCGAATATTTGTAGTAATAGGCTCTTCAAATGAGTAAACAAATTTAATGATATCTTACCCACACTTTATTTTATTTAAATTTAAATATATAAAGCGCTTAATGAAAGTTCCATTAATTTTAATGATTGGATTTTATGAATTTAAGACCATTTAAAGAAAGATCAATATGATCGAAAAAGTTCATGTAATTATTCCAATTGAGTGTTTTATTTATTTATTGTTTTAATGCTTCAAATTTTCATTTTCGACTTTGGGTTAAATTCTACAATATTTACAAAAATTATGAAAATTTTATTAATTTAATTATAAAATGTATTGTTTGTTGTGGCTTTAGCTGTTCATATGCCGACATTTCATTGGTCGCTAAACCAAATCGTCAGTGAACTTTAAGCAGTTTAAACACATTTAATCTCGTATACTTATGTCAAACAAAACAAATACAATATGAGAATTCTATATTGTATATGATTATTACAAAATACATAATCATAGTAGGCTTAGAATGCTTTTATACTAAAAACACAAATAATTTATACTCTACATGAGTCTATTAAATTTTGCTTGCAACATGCATACAATTAAAGAAGTAAAATAAATATGCTCATGTCTATTCAAATTCTAAGTACATGAATAAAATTAGCAACTACTATATGAGAATTCCATAGAATTCAATCACATTTTTCTCATATAATAATTGAATGTTTGAATTCACATACAATATTTTTTGTTTTTTTTAGGGATAGGGGTTTGAACGGTGTCCTAACATAAATCGGCTAAAGAGTACTGATGATTTGTATAGCGCCATTGAAAAGCAGGCTTATACTCAGTTAAGCCAACAATAAAAAATAATTTTTTTGCCGAGATCCCTGCCATATTTAAAGACGACATATATAATGTGAAATTTGTATTTTGAAATTAAAATAATATCATCATTATCGTTGGTTATAGATTTTCCTGTGGGACAGGATTTCGCTTTTGATGCTGCGAAAAATTTTGAAACCAGAAGATCAAAAACTATTTTTGTTAATTCTTGAGTGCTTGCAATTTTATGTAAAGTTAGTTACGCTAATAAAGGACATAACTTTTAATTCAGGTAATTATTTCAGATACTTTCCCGATTTTTTAATGGACTTCAAAATAGGAGAAGGTTATCAATTTTATGCGTATTATTTTACTTTTTACGCATAACATTACCAATTGTGAACAGATTTGGAAATGTTTTTGTTTTTTTGTTTGAAGGAGTTTGCTTGCAGGTTGGTCGAAAATTGGACTTGCAATTTGCCCCTCCCCTTAATATTGATTATCGCATAACAGCCACATTTATGGACCGACTTTGGGAAAAAAAAAACTTTTTATTTAAAAGTGTAGCTGTCAGTTTGCTTTCACAGAAATTTAAGTGGAAAACGGGCGGTCAAAGTTGCCGCCCGAAATAATGATTATAACATAACTCCGCCTTTTAATGACCAATTTTCAATATTTTTCTGTTAAGAAGGTATTTCAGTCTTTCCTGGAATAAAATATAAACTAAAAATCGATTATATCGGGTTTTAAACTAAACCATAGTTGGCTCGATTTTGTAATCTGTTCGATTGGCTTTTGTATTAAAGTGGGTTTTTTTTTCTTTGCCGGAACTATTTTTTTTTTTTTTTGCTATAAATTACACAGAAAAAATGATCGCCGGAAAAATTTTATGCAAACATTTTGTTTAAAGCTAATTTTCATTTTAGCAAAACTTTTTTTACTTCTAATGGTAATACTTAGTTGCAGTTTCTAAAATTAAAGTAAAAATTATTTACATTTTCATTTAAATTTCTACAAAATGGTTGTCTGAATTCGCAAAATTATTTCTACATCCGAATTTACAGAAAATATTGCAGTTTTTAAAATTGAAGTAAAAATGATTTACATTTTCATTTAAATTTCTACAAAATGGTTGTCTGAATTCGCAAAATTCCGAATTTACAGAAAATATTGCAGTTTTTAAAATTGAAGTAAAAATGATTTACATTTTCATTTAAATTTTTACAAAATGGTTGTCTGAATTCGCAAAATTATTTCTACGTCCGAATTTACACAAAATATGTACTGATTCTTAGAATTTGCCTACTGAAAGCTAAATTTATTTTTTTCTGTGTATGAAGCCACCATTTTGCTCATCATTAGACCTTCAACCATACGTTTACATTAGAAAGTTTAAAAGCCTTGTATACTTTATAACCCTCAACAAATTAAAAAATCTTAGATAAACTTTCTTTCATCATTTTCTTATTTTTTTATACTTTATTTCTGTTGCAAAGCCAGGTAACATTAGTAACACAGTCTCTTTTGTTAAGTTAATGACAAAGAAAACTCATTTTCTTTTATTATATTTTTGTAATCGTATATTTAAATAAAAAATTTTTTATTTTATACTTTTATTAATTTTTTACATGCGCCCTTATATAAGAAAGTACAGTAGTTCGAAGAATATACTTCCATAACAATCAAAGTTTATCTCTTTTGGTTAATCATGTTAATGGCTTATCTTACCTAAATCGTTTCTTATGTATGAATGTACTTTTGTTTGTTGTTATTGTTGTCGATGTTGCTGTTGGAGTTGGAGTTACAAAACAATAGTTTGAAATGAAAACTAATCCAAATCACCATGTATGAATATCAATTGGTCTGGCATGACCGACCGAACAGCGCTTACGGTATGAGTTGCATATAAAAATTCAGGCAAGTGATGGAAATTGATTTTTCAAAACGAATCGATTTCCAACCGAAAAAAAGTTATGATGCTCAATACTTTCATTACGGGTTTAATGTACAATAAGATTTTAATATTTTTTTGCTTAAATTATTCATTAAATTAAATTGTTCTTTTTGATCTACTTTTTACAAGTAAATAATTTGATATTGGCTCAAAAATAGTTCTTAAAATCGATCGAAATTCTTCACACGTTCTAAAAACGTTCGTTTTAAAGCCGATCGATTTCACGATACCGATTGATTTGAAAGTTTAGGGAATAATATATATATATATATATATATATATATATATATATATATATATATATATATATATATATATTATACATATATATTTTTTATATACTATATAACAAAACTACATTCGCTGTAATACCAAAAAATAGTTGAAAGTACGTTTTATAGAAAAAATATGAATAAATAATGAATAAATAATTATTTCGCAGTTTGGCCAGACAAGGCAAATATTTGACGACATTAGTTTAACCACTGACTACTTTACTAAAATGTGGACACAACAATCCATATTATATTCGGTTATAATAACTCCACAATTCTAAATTATTCAATTACAGCCACCGATAGACGAAATATTTTGCTTTGCGGTTCCTGTTATATTTCGCTTTAATGATCGCATGGGACGTTTAAATCGTTACACGTAAGTGAATGCTTAAGCCAAGAAATGACTTGGGTCGCAGAAAAGATTTTTCGTATACGATTCAAAAGCAGATAGCGTTCCATATATCAATTCCATGTGTTTGGAATCGTAATGTATAGTAGAAAGCTTTAATTACGCATATTAATCTTGCACATTAAACGATTAAGCGAGATGAATATCAATGGATTACCATATTTGCATATCAACCGTTTGTTGAGTACAGGTTAAAGGAACCTGGAGTGCCCGGGAATTTTCTTAAATTCTTTTTTTTTCACATGAGTGCTGAAATGTTGTCGAATTAAAAAATTGGTTACAAATGGCTCAAGCGAATGCAAGAAGGCCAATAATGAACATTGCTTTGTACATTGCATCTGTACATCAGACACTGATGAATATATTGAAGAAGTTGAGAAAATGATGCTGTGGAATCGTTGAATCACCATAAGAAAAGTTGTTGCTAATGTCAACGATCTATTTGGATTGTACTAAATATTTTTCTTTCAATGTTTTAAATATAGGAGCTTCTTGTTATGACCCGAAGAACCATATCTTGTGAGTAATATTTTTTTTTTGGCGAAATCAACATTCCAATCATACTTCAGCCAGGATATTCACGGTGTTTGGTTTTGCAACTTTTCTTCTTCCCAAAATGAAGAGACCCAATAAGGAATAATTGCATCATATGAGTTGATAAATGCTGCTTTGCTCAATGGCCTTAAGACAATAACAAAAGTGCTTATACTCGTAAGAAAGCATATTACGACATCCCATCTCGATCGAAATTGGTATTAAGTTCTATTGAATTTTCCATTATTGTCGAATGCCGAATCGTTTTGGAATGTGTTGGTGCGGAGCATAATCCTCAGCTCATGTGCAGAATATGAATGGAGGAGCTTATTAGTTACGACTGGAGTCTCTGTAAGGTATTTGAAAGAAAAGACCCTAAATTATTGCTGAATAAACACACACTTAATTTGTCGCATATAATGAACTTTAAATTGAAGAAGCAAAAATAAATTTGTAGCGACTTGATTCCAAGTATCGTTAACAAGTTGCAATCTGCAAATGTAATTGCTGACTCTGCTTGGTGCTATCAAGGCAAACATTTTGCACTGCAGCGTCAGAATGAAATATATACTTTCGACGTCACAACAGACTTCATTAGTGTGCATTTTATCTTGCGTTACATTCAATCCTAATCGCTATTGTTTTGTAGATCATGAAATTGTTAACGATTCAACAACAAATAACAAAGACATAGGTTAGGTTAGGTTAGGTTGATTGGAGGGGTGTGATAGCCCATGTCATAGCCCATGTCATATAGCCCTTTAATTATCAGACACAAACTGCCAGAGTTCTGCGGCAGGATTCGAACCTGGGACCTTCGCACTATGAGTCTAGTACACTACCTACTAGTCAACGAAACACTACCTACTAGTCTACGAAAACAAAGACATAAATAAAAAAATTTATTGTCATTCTGGGGCTAAGGTGAAAAGGGTGTTTAAAAAACTTCGACAGCTCCTAGAAATACGAAAACCACTTGTACATAAACAATAGCAATAGCAATACAAAGAACGTTGCAAGTAAACAAGTGTGGTATATTCGGCATTGTCGAACTTTAGGTACCCTTCATCTGTTATTAATAATGGATCTATGCATCTTTATTACTGAAATTATTTTGGAAGAGATATTGTTTCTTTTCTAATACATTTTCAGTGTTGTACTCTACTTTGAAATCTTAGTTTCGATTTTATAAAATTTAATTTTTTTTCTTACATATTTGTAAAGTAAAATATATTAATATTTTACAATCATGTTCCTAAGATTATTGAGATTATTTGTGAATTGTAAATTTTTCAATAATCGGGTTTCTGTTTTGATTGATCAATCACCGGCTTATTTGATCGAGATTTTGAATTAATCGCTCAATAACGGACTAATAAATATTTTTCCTGATCACATCAATTCCAATAAACAAAAATACATTTTATTCAGTTTATATCTAGCATTCATAGTGCGTGCAGTCATTTATAGTTGAAAATTATTTATTCGTATTAAAATAAAATAATAAAATAAAATAAAAATAAAAAAATTCATTCTATAAAATTAAAACCTGACATACGTGTTTCGCTCATTAGCTTTAATTATTTGCGACCGTTTTCAAATAAAAATAAAATTAATAAACATTCTTAAACATATTTTCATATACACATTAACTGCCTGTTTCACAATGTCGAACGACATCGTTCGTTCGCATAAATACATTAAAACCAAAAACAACATTTTAAAATTTGTTGCTGTTTCAAACGTATTTATGCGAACGAACGATATCGTTCGACATCGTGAAACAGGCAGTAATTAAACTATCAAAAACAATTACATATATTATTGAAAACAAAATAAAGCGTACATTTAAAAGTAATGATGTGCATGCACATCTTACTACAATGAATCTAAATAAGAAACATAGAAGCAACAACTCTGCATCATATGCAGATAAAAACAATTATTTTTCGCCGTTACAAACCATCGACGATGATACTGATATTGAAGACGATAAAATACCAAAGGAAAGTATAAAACACATTCCACCAATAACTATACTGAAATGTAAGTTGGAAGATATTCATGAGATTTGCAAAACTTCTAAATTAAAGGATTATTCCATACGAAAAATTTCTATTGGTCATAAAGTTTTCTGTAATTCAAAAACTGATCTTGATTTAATTTGCAATGCTCTTGATGGAAAATATGAATTTTTCTCGTATGCTTCAAAAGAAGAAAAACCTTATAAAGCATTATTATTTGGGTTGGAAACCCAAGATCCTACCGTGCTGAAAAACAAATTAATCACCATGGGACTAAAATGCCTAGACGTAAAATTGGTAAACAAGAAAACACAATATGGTGTATATGTTATTTTCGTAGTCTACTTTCAACGTAAGACTATAACTATCAGAGAGTTAAGACAAAACTACTCCGTAATTGACTATGTTAAAGTCAAATGGGATTTCCAAAAGACTAATAAGTCTAGAGTTACACAGTGTCGCAACTGTCAAATGTTTGGTCATGGCTCGAGCTACTGTAAGGTAAAAACATTTTGTGCAAAATGTGCCGGATGCCATCAAACTGCTAATTGCAATGAGGCGGTTGTAAAATGCGCAAATTGTAATGGACCTCATCAATCAACTGACAGTAATTGTCCCAGCAAAGCAAACTACTTACTGTTCAAGCAGCGTAACAAACCAGTGTTTAAACGGCCTAACGTGAACAACCCTTACATTGTGAACAACCAGAACTTTCCTAATACTCTCCAGCAAAATGTTCCACAATCATCAGGTGTATGGATAGCATCAAGAAACTTGCAGAGCAGTGGTAATAGTAACAATAATCAGACTGCAAATTCTCTTAACAATTCCGGACAATTGTTCTCCATTCAGGAATTACAAGCAATTACAATAGAATTAATCACTAAACTCCGGAATTGTAAAAATAAGATAGATCAATTTGAGGTCATAACTAACCTCGCCACAAAATTCCTTTCATAATGGCTAGCGATGAACTAAATATAGTAGCTTGGAACGCTCAAGGCGTTCAAAATAAAAGTATTGAACTATTTCAGTTCTTATTAAATAATAACATTCACATATGTTTACTCTCAGAAAGTTGGCTTAAACCAAATGTTTCCCTTACTCACCAAGATTTTATTATACATAGAAATGATAGAGAATTAAGAAGAGGAGGGGGAGTAGCTATAATAGTAAAGAAAAATATTAACCATTCAACAATTCCTATTGTGAACACTACTCTTATAGAAAATATCGGTACTAAGGTTCCAACAATTACTGGTAATATAAATATATATGCTTGCTATTTTCCTGGCGGCTGCGCCGGTCCCGACAATTCCAAAAAGCAAACTTTCGCCTTTGATATTCATAAGCTTAGTAGGGGTGAAAAGTTTATAATGGGTGGCGATCTAAACTGTCGACATCAAACATGGGGATGTGTACGAGCCAACTGTTGGGGCAACATTTTATATGAGAAACAGGACTCTTACAATTTAAATATATTGTTTCCTGAGGAAAGTACATATATACCTCACCAATTAAACCGTCAAAGTTCAACGCTTGATATTTTCGTAACAAATTTTACTAATAATTTATCCTCTCCCGAAGTTATCAACGACCTAAGTTCCGATCATCTTCCCGTCAAACTAGCCTTGAGAACCGATTATGTGAAAAACAACCTTCACTACTTTGATTTTAAAAATACAAATTGGAAACGGTTCTCTAGATTCATTAACAGAAATATTTCCTTGCCTAATAATAATACATATACAACCAAAGAGATGGTTGACTCTGCACTTCGCCAGTTTATTGATACCCTTAATGATGCTGTTATGCATAGTGTTCCACAAAAACAAAAGAGAAGCGTAAGGAAACCTTTGCCAAATAACATCAAATTGTTAATTAGAAACCGTAACCACTTTCGTAGGGAATGGCTTCGTTATAGAGATGCTCGTGACTACTATGAGTTTAAAATCTTAAATTCTGTAATTAAATCGGAAATTACAAAATTCAGAAACAATTCATGGAATCAAGTATTGTCTACATTAGACAAAAACTCTTCTCCTTTTTGGAATTTAACTAAAATTTTAAGGAAGAGATCCAAAAATATTCCAATACTAAAGCATAATAATTCACGATTTTCTTCGACTGAAGAAAAGTGTGAGTTATTAGCTAGTACTTTTTCGGAGAATCATTTATATTCAACTAGTATAAGTGATACTGAAACTGAAAATTTGGTTACGAATAGAATTAATGAATTCAATTCTAACTTTGTATCCTCAGAAAATTGTATTGTTACGTACAAAAAAGTATCCGATATATTAAAATCTCTGAAAAATAAGAAGTCACCTGGTGCTGATGGCATCAATAATACAATTCTTAAAGCTCTTCCAAGTAAAGGTACAAAGTTTTTGACACATTTTATAAACAGCTGCCTTATATTAAGTTATTTCCCAGATGAATTCAAAGAAGCAAAGGTTATTGCAATCAAAAAACCTAACAAGCCTGCTGATTCCCCATCCTCTTATCGACCAATCAGCCTATTATCTTCTATAAGTAAATTATTAGAAAGAGTTATTAAAGATATAATTATTAATTTCTTAGACTGTAGAGATATTTTACCTCCCCAACAATTTGGGTTTCGTAAAGCACATAATACATTACACTCATTAATACGCATAAGGAACATTGTTAAGTCTAACTTTAACCAACAAAATTCGACTGGTATGATATTATTGGATATAAAGGCTGCATTCGACAATGTATGGCACGATGGCTTAATTTTCAAATTAATACACTTTAATTTCCCACCAAATATTATAAAAATAATTCAAAGTTATTTATCTTCAAGGTCATTTAGAGTATTCATAGGCTCGAAATGCTCAAACGTTTTTCAAATAAATGCAGGATGTCCTCAGGGGTCTTGTTTATCTCCAATTTTATATAATATATACACAGCTGATATACCTACTTTAAACCACTGTGTCATATCCATGTTCGCAGACGATATCGCAGTCTTATGCTCAGGTATTTTCTCTTCAGAAATATTATCAAACCTGCAATCGGCCATTGTAATATTATTTCAATATTTTACGAAATGGAAAATAACATTAAATTATAACAAAAGTCAAGCAATTTATTTTACCAGGAAAAGGAATTCGTGTTTTATTCCCCAAAATGGTATATGTTTAAACAATACCGTAATTGAATGGGAAAACAACGTAAAGTATTTAGGTGTAATTCTAGACCCAAAATTAACTTATAGAGATCACGTATCATATATCGCTAATAAATGTAACATACTTATTCGAACTCTTTACCCTTTAATAAATAGAAACTCATCATTAAGTATTGACAATAAAATGTTAATTTTCAAAGTCATTTTTCAGGCAATTATATGCTATGCAGCCCCAGTTTGGGCTAAAAGTGCTAAATGCCACTTAAAAAGGCTACAATTCATTCAAAATAAACTCCTAAAGTTAATTCATAATCTTCCCAAACATTATTCCACATCAAGACTGCACCAAATCGCTAATGTCGATCTGGTCGGTATTAGGATATATAAATTGTATGAAAATTTCAATATTAGTTGTTTTCATTCTGTACATAATCACATAGCTGAGTTAACCCCGCTTTAAATTAGTTAGTTAAGTAGTTTTTAAGTTTTTATTATAACAAAAAATTTCACAAGGTTTTTGAAAAGTTTCTCCTTAACTTAAATACTATATTAAAATCTAAAATCTATGATAACATAAAACAAAAATGTATTATTTAGTAGAAAAAGGAAAAATCCTTAAACTCTTAGTAAATGTATATATACTATTGTAAAAAAAATTTGTAAATATTATTAGACACAATAAACTGAACTGAACTGAAAATACATTTTATTTATTATTTCAAGATTTTATTAGAAAAAAAAACAATATCAGAACAAAAATAGCTATTCTGGAACCGAATCAGACAGAAAAAGAATTTATAATTAAGAAAAAGGAAACAAAAAACTTTTTATTCTATAGTTAGAATAATAATTTAGATCAAATGTTTCGGATATTAGCGATTCTTTTCCTTCGATTAACCTGACTTTAAAATATTATTTTACATGTCATGGAAATTGGATATATTAAAAACAATCCAAAATAGATAATATCTAAATTTTCAGTTTCTTCAAACTTAGAAAATCTTCCATTATGACGTTAGAGTTTAATACAAACTTCTATAGTTGCTGTCTCTGTTTTACACTTTAAAAAATTATTGTTAGAAGTAGATATTCTGTCTGGGAGAATGAGATAAGTGCATTTAAATCCTGATATCATTTCCGCAAAGATCTAATTCTTAGGTTTTTAACTAAATCGGTTATTGACTTCCATCAAATTTAATAAATCCATAAAATCCAATCATAGTAGCAGAATCTTAGCTTAACCCTTTAATAGAAGATTTACCGTGGGATTTTACTTGAGATTTCTAAAACTTATATTTCTGAATTTGTTAAGACTGAATTTGCCAGAAGAAGACTTAACAACATTGAACCACAATTACCAACATCGCTATAATTTTTGCTTCTTCTCATTTGATTTATTAAAAAGTTTACAACATTTATGTATGTGAGATGAAACAAATAAATAAACTCAGAAAGATATGTGTTCAAATTCTAAAAAAATATATAACCGCTAAATAGACAAAAATTAATTTGTTTAATCGTTAACAGAAAATATCCAAATTAAAATTAATCGAACAGTTAATCGGGTAGAAATTAATCGGTTAACCGATTATCAGAAGTGGATACTTGAGTTTGGGCTTTTCAAATTTTTCAAAGAAGATCCCATACTGTAAATATAAATTATATATATATATATATATATATATATATATATATATATATATATATATATATATATATATATATATGTATGTATATATATATATATATATATATATATATATATATATATATATATATATATATATATATATATATATATGTATATATATATATATATATATGTATATATGTATATATATATATATATATATATATATATATATATATATATATATATATATATATATATATGTATATATGTATATATATATATATATATATATATATATGCATATATATATATATATATATATATACATATATATATATATATATATATATATATATATATATATATATATATATATATATATACCTACATATATATATACACACATATAGGTATATAAAAACAATACGGTTGGTCCAAATATAAGTATATTAATAAAGTATATTGTGTTGATACATACATATGTACATGCTTAGATTATTTCTATTTAAAATATTCACTATCAGTTAGTGTTATCCTACTAGGACAAAAATAACTCCCTTTGTGTTTGAACAACTTTTAGAAATATTGCAAACTGTTTCCAAAGTGAATGATTTGTTTTGTTTTTGTTAAAAAAAATGTCCCCAAATGAAGCATTCAACGCAACTACTGTACGCAAGTTTGAGCTGCTGGCATGCTAGTGGACAACACTCGTGGTCACCATTTTCATATAGTGAGTATCGACGAGAATATGGCTGCAGTGGGCAATGTATGCAACTCAACAAAAAACAATTCCGCATTTCACGCATCCGTAAGATGTGAATTTTGCACAAAGATTGCAATTGAAGGCACATGACCATCCACTTTAGAACATCTTCTAAGAATGGACTTTACAGAAGCTCTATTCGATCTTGGAATTTGACAGAAAATCGTTCTTACTGATGAGGCGCATTTTTTATCTACATACATAAGTACATAAGTATGTACATACATATGTATGGCATGTACATACATACATACATACATAGTTATATCAATTATGAAGGTGTGTGCAAAAGCCCATCTAAATGTGCAGTCAAATTACAAATTCTATAATTAAACATACATTCATAGCATGTATGTACATATTTTGTCAGTTTTTTATAAAGAGTTGCATAGACTTTACTAATGTGCCATGGAAGTTTTCATAAGTATAAAAATTTTATATAAACACATCAGATTCCTTGTATGTACATACAAACATACACAAATTTGTTTACAATCAAAATACTCACTTACCTCTTATAAGAATGCAAAATTGTTGTATTATTCTTATACATAAGTATGTATGTATGTACAACATGCATATGTATGTATGTACATACATATTTTATATTATTTTTAAAGACGAGTACCGACCACCGTTTTGTTCGTATTATTTTAATTACCGGCAACACTTTTTGGAACTACACACACACCCACATTCATACATACATACGTTTGCTCTTCTCTAAAATAACACGAGCACTTTATGCTTTGCTTCTCAAACAAAAACATAAAATTTTTTCTGATATTTGCTCTGCTCTTTGCTTTTATTTTCTCTATTTTTTTCTTTATTTTTTCCCACATAAATGCCAACAATAACTCTTATACAGGGCTAACTTAAAGAAATTGATACATACACATTTCTTCTTATAATGGACATTTACTAGAACAACAACAAAACAATGAATTTTTGGCATTTGCACTTTATTAAGAGACTTTTCTATTTTATTTGCATGCGAAAACTCCACACAAAACACTTTTTATTGCAATTTTAACTAAATATATGGATATACATATGAATATTAATAATTAATTATATTAACACACAACTGTGTAATATTTTATAACTTTTGCTTTTTTAACAATTTAATTTAATTTAATATGAACTTTAACACGAGCGATAAATCAAAGCGACCGAATTTATTGACGACCCCGTGGGAACTGAAGATTTAGGCAATTGCAGCAGTGTTACCAGTTCTAATAAAATTTGCTTATTTATTATATGGGATTGAATTGATACCTATTAATATCAAGTGTAATCATTAATATATATACATACATACATAAGTATGTGTGTATGTATGTAATATGGATTCAAGGGAGAGGTGAATAATTTTTATTACATTGCAATTTATGATGAGTGCATTGGTGATGGTGTTGCCGCCACTGTAATTGCATAATTAAAAATGCACTTCAGATAACCTATAATACTATCGTACTATTATATTATCACATACAAATTAAAACAAAAAATTTAATCCATTTTGTAACCTGAAAGATAGAGAGAATTATTTTTTTCCCCGCTAACATAATAGCAGCGTAGACACATGTACAAGAAAAAAATGCTGGTGGTTTCAAAACCAAAAGCATTAAAACCAGGTTAAAGAAATAAAGATATAGTTATAAAACAAAATTCAGAGCACTGGCAACTATTATTGCAAAAAAATTTTTAATTCTTTTGTGGTACAATTAATCGATTTGCAAGGGTTTGACTGTAACCGTAGTTTACTGCTTGCCTATTGCCAATATCAACAATACCTCTGTCACTCGTAGGTATTAGAATGGATTCTCCCATACAGCACGGTCAACCATGTAATACGGGCATTGCGTCGACACTAAATTTACTACAGATATGTAAGTATGTACATACATACATACTTATGTGAATTCTGCCACGAACATATTACAGAAACTACTATAAAGTGCAACATATGCGAAAAACCCTACCATATTAACTGCGCCAAGGTTTCGGGCCCACAAGTCATGGTTGTGTCCAGCGTGTGACCCTAGTTCACATTCTTCATACACCCCTTCGATATCATCAAAAAGCACACAACTGTAAGAAATACTAGAAGAACGTGAACTGGCCCAAAGACGTGATCAAAAATATATGTATAAATAAAAAAATATCAAATTCTGCAACAATTAGAAAATGGAGATAAGGATATTCAACCCGACAGTGCAGAAAATCAAGAAAATACAAACGTTCAACACAGGCTTATTGCCTAATTTAACGTCATTTAACATACAAACACACGCGCCAGCGATGCAGAATAACATGCCAGTTACGCATGCAGCCACGAATAACCCATATTTAAACTACACCTACTTATAAAGCAAGCAATAACGCAGAATTTCAATAACCAAAATTTATTAACCCAAATTTCTCGTTACACTCTACAATTCACCATAACCACACTCAAACTCATTCCGGCCATATACATACATAAGTAAATTTAGATAACACTCAGCCGCCACAATCATCCACCAATGCCAGACCGACGGAAACCTTTCAGCAATTACCGCAGCAACCAATCTCTTCAGGAAACAGACTCACAGCCAACCAGTTACATGTTCGACAAACTGTGCCTAAAGATTTGCCTTGTTTTTCAGGCTGCCCAGATGAATGGACACTACTCAACTCGACCTACAACAAATCTACTTCCGTTTGTAGATTAACAGTCGCGGAAAATTTAATAAAACTGCAGCGAGCTCTATGTGATGTGGCCCTAGATGCAGTTAAGATGTTTCTCGTTCACCCATCATGTGTGGCACATGCTTTAAAACTGTTGTATGGCCAGCTGGAAAAAATAATTTTTTCTCTGAAAAATAAAATAACATTACCACAAGTAAATCCAAACAAAATGGAAACAATTACCAATTTTGCAATACAAGTTAAAGCACTACAATCAACTATTGAGGCCTGTGGCCTCGCGGACGAACTAAATAACTCAACGTTGCTCCAGGAACTCTTTTCCGAATTACCACCGTATTACCAAATAATCTGGGGCTCGAATAAATTAGCTATTCAACAATATAATAAAAATGCAATTCTTGACGAATTCTCCAATTGGATTTATGATATCGGTCTGTCAGCCAGCACAGTAAACATTAAAAACAATATTATTCCTGAGTTTGTTTTCCATCCTAAACATAGGCTATTCAGTGGTTTTTGCACTCACACACACGGAGAAACAAATAAAAAGAAATGTCATGTTTGCAGCGGAGAATGTATGTAACAGTGTTGCAAATTGCAAAACTTTTGTGTCAGCCGATCACAACAAGAGATGGAACATTTTAAAAACATATGACATTTGCAGACATTAATAAGTGGTGTGTTTTCAAACAAAGACAAAATCTGCAAAGTAGAAGGCAGTCAGTTCAAAAATCATTATCTTCATCATAAATACGATTATTGCCAAAATAATTTTTTTTTACAGTAAATGAAAAAATGAGAAAGAAAAGACTAAAGGTGAATTCACCCATACGTTCAGAACGAAATTTTTGTTGTTGTTCCGCATTAAATTTACTCTCTTTCTCAAAATAGAGACGTCAAACTACATATAAAAAAATCGTTCGAAACGTTTAGAACGAATGGGTGAATTCACCTTAACTGTACAAAATATAAATACACATGACATTAATAATTAAATTCTTTTTAAAGTTATTCCAATAAGAAATGGAAAAAACAATAAAATGGTTTCTACTTATGCATTTTTATATGATGGCTCATCAATAAGTCTAATAGAAGAAGGAATTATAAATCAATTAGACTTCCATATTGAGATTTCCGTCGGTCTGGCATTGGTGGATGATTGTGGCGGCCGAGTGTTATCTAAATTTACTTACATATGTATATGGCCGGAATGAGTTTGAGTGTGGTTATGGTGAATTGTAGAGTGTAACGAGAAATTTGGGTTAATAAATTTTGGTTATTGAAATTCTGCGTTATTGCTTGCCTTATAAGTAGGTGTAGTTTAAATATGGGTTATTCGTGGCTGCATGCGTAACTGGCATGTTATTCTGCATCGCTGGCGCGTGTGTTTGTATGTTAAATGACGTTAAATTAGGCAATAAGCCTGTGTTGAACGTTTGTATTTTCTTGATTTTCTGCACTGTCGGGTTGAATATCCTTATCTCCATTTTCTAATTGTTGCAGAATTTGATATTTTTTTATTTATACATATATTTTTGATCACGTCTTTGGGCCAGTTCACGTTCTTCTAGTATTTCTTACAGTTGTGTGCTTTTTGATGATATCGAAGGGGTGTATGAAGAATGTGAACTAGGGTCACACGCTGGACACAACCATGACTTGTGGGCCCGAAACCTTGGCGCAGTTAATATGGTAGGGTTTTTCGCATATGTTGCACTTTATAGTAGTTTCTGTAATATGTTCGTGGCAGAATTCACATAAGTATGTATGTATGTACATACTTACATATCTGTAGTAAATTTAGTGTCGACGCAATGCCCGTATTACATGGTTGACCGTGCTGTATGGGAGAATCCATTCTAATACCTACGAGTGACAGAGGTATTGTTGATATTGGCAATAGGCAAGCAGTAAACTACGGTTACAGTCAAACCCTTGCAAATCGATTAATTGTACCACAAAAGAATTAAAAATTTTTTTGCAATAATAGTTGCCAGTGCTCTGAGTTTTGTTTTATAACTATATCTTTATTTCTTTAACCTGGTTTTAATTCTTTTGGGTTTGAAACCACCAGCATTTTTTTCTTAGTACATGTGTCTACGCTGCTATTATGTTAGCGGGGAAAAAAATAATTCTCTCTATCTTTCAGGTTACAAAATGGATTAAATTTTTTGTTTTAATTTGTATGTGATAATATAATAGTATGATAGTATTATAGGTTATCTGAAGTGCAATTTTAATTATGCAATTACAGTGGCATAATAAATTGCAATGTAATAAAAATTATTCACCTCTCCCTTGAATCCATATTACATACATACACACACATACTTATGTACATACGTACATACTTATGTATGTATGTACATATGTATATTAATGATTACACTTGATATTAATAGGTATCAATTCAATCCCATAAAATAAATATGTACGCAAATTTTATTAGAACTGGTAACACTGCTGCAATTGCCTAAATCTTCATTTCTCACGGGGTCGTCAATAAATTCGGTCGCTTTGATTTATCGCTCGTGTTAAAGTTCATATTAAATTAAATTAAATTGTTAAAAAAGCAAAAGTTATAAAATATTACACAGTTATGTGTTAATATAATTAATTATTAATATTCATACATGCATATATTTAGTTAAAATTGCAATAAAAAGTGTTTTGTGTGGAGTTTTCGCATGCAAATAAAATAGAAAAGTCTCTTAATAAAGTGCAAATGCCAAAAATTCATTGTTTTGTTGTTGTTCTAGTAAATGTCCATTATAAGAAGAAATGTGTATGTATCAATTTCTTTAAGTTAGCCCTGTATAAGAGTTATTGTTGGCATTTATGTGGCAAAAAATAAAGAAAAAAGGAGAGAAAATAAAAGCAAAAAGCAGAGCAAATATCAGAAAAAAATTTTATGTTTTTGTTTGAGAAGCAAAGCATAAAGTGCTCGTGTTATTTTAGAGAAGAGCAAACGTATGTATGTATGTATGAATGTGGGTGTGTGTGTAGTTCCAAAAGTGTTGCGGGTAATTAAAATAATATGAACAAAACGGTGGTCGGTACTCGTCTTTAAAAATAATATAAAATATGTATGTACATACATATGCATGTTGTACATACATACATACTTATGTATAAGAATAATACAACAATTTTGCATTCTTGTAAGAGGTAAGTGAGTATTTTAATTGTAAACAAATTTGTGTATGTTTGTATGTACATACAACGAATCTGATGTGTTTATATAAAATTTTTATACTTATGAAAACTTCCATGGCACATTAGTAAAGTCTATGCAACTCTTTATAAAAAACTGACAAAATATGTATGTACATACATGCTATGTACATATGTACATATGTTTAATTATAGAATTTGTAATTTGACTGCACATTTAGATGGGCTTTTGCACACACCTTCATAATTGATATATGGATGTAAGTATGTATGTATATACCCTGAAGGAAATGTCACTAGTGATTCACTAGTGATTCACTATTGACAAAGTCACCAGTACTAGTGACAAATTATACCCCAGCCAATGCTTTTTTCTGTTGACATTTAACATGCACTTGTCATTGAAAATCCACTACTGACGAACTAGTTCCAATGGGACCATATGACGACCGTAGAACTAGTGCTTCTCTGTAGACATTGTCACCAGTATTATTGACATACTCTACACAATACTTCTTTCTATTGAAATTTAAGATGGACTTATCATTGAAAACCCACTACTGAAGAGGTCGTTCTAATGGGTCCATGTAAACAATTTTTGATATACATTTATTCCTACAGTTTTAGTTAAAATAAATGATTAAAGGTTCACCATAGAACAAATAAACGCAATTAAAGAGGCGTAAGCGTGCTCTCAGAAATTTCTCTGCTCATCAAACAAAAACGTGTTGACAACTCTGTTGACGATGTCTACATATGAGTCACCAAAATAGTCGACAAAACTGGTGACTTGGGTACACTTGTCCCCATGTTTCCTTCAGGGTATGTACATGCCATACATATGTACATACTTATGTACTTATGTACATATGTAGATAAAAAATGCGCCTCATCAGTAAGAACGATTTTCTGTCAAATTCGAAGATCGATTAGAGCTTCTGTAAAGTCCAATCTTAGATGTTCTAAAGTGGATGGTCATGTGCCTTGAATTGCAATCTTTGTGCGAAATTCACATCTTACTGATGCGTGAAATGCGGAATTGTTTTTTGTTGAGTTGCATACATTGCCCACTGCAGCCATATTGTCGTCGATACTCACTATATGAAAATGGTGACCACGAGTGTTGTCCACTACTAGTGGACCACTAGCAAGCCAGCAGGTCAACCTTGCGTACAGTAGTTGCGTTGGATGCTTCATTTTGGGAATTTTTTTTTTAACAAAAACAAAACAAATCATTCACTTTGGAAATAAGTGCATGCAATATTTCTAAACGTTGTTCAAAAGAAAAGCGCGCTATTTTGGTCCGCGGAGGTTAATACTAAATGATAGTAAATATTTTGAATAGAAACAATGTATCAGATAACAAATAACATACTTTATAAAAACATACTTATATCTATAAAAACATTCTTTATAAATGTGGGTATATGCACATATGTACATATCTGCATGACATTTGAATATATTTTTGTATAAGTATATGCATGTAATAATCATGAAACATGAATATAAATAATTATTGAAACAGCCGTAGTGAATGGGGTAATGAAAAATAATGAAAATTACACATGCATACATAAACGTCTTTTTAAATACATATGAAAGTACATACATACATATGTATCTAAGTATATACATCATCACTTTGCAACGAGAAGCGAACAGAGTATAAGTTTTACCTTAACGACCTAGGAAACAATAAAAAAAGCTTTTATTAGAAACTCCATAAAAAATTAAAAGAAAAAGACGAAATTAAATCTTATATAAACATTAGAAAAGGTAACACCACGATGAACTTTGGCTTGAAACCGTAAAAAGCATGACTTTCGTACCCTTACGGCCAAAAAAACTTAACTGAAATAATTTGCGAATTTCACTTAGTAAACGCAATAGATAATCCACCACCGTCAAAATTAGTCCTGGAAATTTTTTATCCACTAAAAGTACAATCAGGATCGTACAACAAAATTAAATGTAGTGCAAAGGTAGTTCATAAAAGAGCTTCTTATGTAAAATTATATGTTTGTCACTTATGTTCTTTTCACGGTGAAGGCTCGATATGTTCATAGATGGTAATTCGCAGTAAGAAAACAACGAATTTTTCAACAAGGTTTCTAATGGCGTATTGAAAAGTGTCTCCTTTGTGGAGTGTTCTATTCATTGCTCCCCTAAAGGAGAATACATTGTTCTTCATGACGTTTGCAACTTTCGAAGATAGAGAACATATATTTTAAATGCAACAATTAAAGGTTTTTCAATGTAAGTACATACATACATATGTATGTATATAGAGTAAATGTTCAAGAAACATTTTCGTTCGCATTTAGAGGAACATAATTATATAAATGCTTGCTACAAATTTAAGTTAAATGAATATGAGGGCTAAGGATATTGCACTATGAATTTTAGATCTTATTAGTTTTAAAGTAGTAAGTTTATTCGGGGGAAGCGCCTTCCCCGGTGGCACAGGAGTTTTATGTTAGTGTTTCAAGCAGAGCATATACAATAGTCCAACAATTCATCTCCTCGAATGATTTAAAAAATTTTAATTCATTATGAATTCATTAAAACTTTAGTCACAATATGAATTCATTCATTAATAGCTAGTTCATTATGAATACGTTGATATTTTAATGCAATTTCGTTTTTGAGAACAAAGAATGCATTCCAAATATAACAATTCAAAAAAGAATTATTCGTTTGCAGCTCTGATTCTATTACATATACTACATTGACTTAGGACCTTCTGAAATACATGCAATTTGATCAAGCCGCCAGTCCTTTTTTCACGTTAAGCTTGCGCGATGTGGTAAGACGAGCATGAAAACGTAAAACAGTCGTTTTTGGAAAAATCATGACTTTAGGGGTTACTGAAATATGCGATTGAAATAGAACCCAGAGAACTAGAAAATTTTTTTATATAAATAATTAAGTATTTCATAATAATATTCATACCGAAGACAAGGGCATAACCATCTTTATTTATGAAATTATGTTATATAAATTGAACGATGTCTAACGAAAATTATAAACCATATAAAATACAGATTTGAATTATTAATTTTAAATAAGTATGAAAGTACATATGTTAAATGTTTGAAATTTAGGAAAAAAGTAAATTAATTTTTAACCGAATTCAAAACAGGAGGAGGTTGCCAATTCGTGTGTATTTTTAAATTTTTTTTAAAAGGTGTACACGCATAATTTTAACATTTGTGAACTGATATTAAATTTTTTTATTTAAAGGCGTTTACTTGCAGTTTGGTCTCTTATTTTTTTTCGAAAATCGGACGAGCAATTTTACCGACCGAAAAATCAACTATCCCATATTTTCTCCATTTATGGACAGATTCTCAAAATTATTTTCTTGTTTGAAAGGACATGCTTGTACTTTAGTCTGATATTTTTTTAATCGTTATGGATTTATTTTAAAAATATTTTATTTAAAAAAGTATTTTGATCCTTCGGATTTGTAATCAGTTCGATTATGTTTTTCTATTGGGATTGTTTTTTGTGTGCCAAAATTATGTTTTTTAAAGTTAAAATATATCAATGTTCTCAAAATATCCCAGCGAAAGAAAACTTTGTTCGAACATCTATATATTAGAGTTTTTTGTTCTTGTTTGTAATGTGTATATAGTAAATATTTTAACGCAATGTTCTTTTGCATTTACAGGAAATGGCTGCCATCTTTGAAAATAAATTCATGAAAATAATATCAATTCTGAATTAAATTAAAGAAATTATGCCTCTTACAAAATAATAAAGGCCTTCATGAAAATGCTTAAATGCACTGAAAACTGTGGAAGCTTCCAAAAATGTTTGAAAATTCAATTGTGCTGCTTAATTGTGCATTTGATGAGTCATGTTTTATTATTCATAATTTCGTTAAAACAGAAATATTGATATAAAAAATTAATGGTTACAATACCAACAGTTTGGGCATTCTAAATTTTTTTTTCAGAATTTTGTGTTACATTTTTACCCGATTTATTTTAAAAGTTGGGCAACAGTTTGAAAAGGAAATTCCATTCTCGTAAATTTTCTTAATTCCATCAATGACAAACTTAAGCGTTTAAATAAAATGCTCATAACAAAATATTGTCCAAATAATGTGCAAATAATAACAAATTTGGCAATTCTTTTCTGAAACATTTAAGACCAATATTTCTTGCTAAACATATTCCATCGTAAGTTGGCTGTCTGTCGCTCTATCATGTCGACAAGAAATGTCTTTCGAAAAATCTAAAATTTATCATACATCATGGCAACTACTATTTCGCACTTCATGCATATGGGACATGAGTGGGTGCTTGGATTCCTTTTAACAAAGATCTGCACAACCCCACTTGGCATGCTTAAGGCATTTGTGTTGTTCCAAGTAGTTTGCCCATAGCAATATTGCAACGATTATGTAGCAGAAAGTACAAATCGCACAAACTCAATGAAATATTTTTTCAATAATGCTTTCTCATACAAGCTCGTTGCGGAATCAAATTAATTTTAATAATCTTTTTTGCGGTTTAGTGCCTAATGTAGAGTGCTCAAGAGATATTTCTAAGAAAACAATCTTTCCTACATCTTATACTGACAGTTTTTCACCTGAGTTTTTATTTTATTTTTCTTTAATATAAATATATATGTTGTTATTGTTGTTGTTGTGCCAGTTATTTACTTTGGTTTGGCAAGATCATGTTGTGTTGGAGATCAAGATTATGGCTGCACCCATAACAAAACCTAATAAACCAAAAGTTTATGATGAAAAAAACCTTCTTTTTAAAAACAAGTATCTTTCGTTAGTTATGTACATATAAGTACATAAGTATGTATATGCACATAACAACTGTATATACATACGTATACGTAATTGTATATATTTATCTATATAAACAATACAGTGTGCTTTGAAAGTTCAAATAACTTTATACAATTAGATATGAATACGAGTATATTAATATAATATTATTATATTTATCAAATTTGTTATTCGAGATATTCTCCAAAATAACTATTTTAATAATCTATTGTTTGTTGTTGAATTAGCTAGGTATATGCCTGCATTTCATGGGCGCTAACCAAATCATCAGTACCCTTTTAGCCAAACCATGATTGAAAGCATTCAAAGGTCGTCTACTTATGCAAAAGACTACAAATATATATGAGAATTCCAACAGAACTCAATCATATTTTTATATTTGTAATCAACAAAAAGACAAAAGTATAAATAGCTTTAGAAAGGTTTTGTACAATCACAACACAACAAACAATTATAATTGACTTGCGTCTTTTTGTTTTTTCTTTTTACACCTTTATACAATTAATCGCCCTTTGGGTGATAATGAAAGTATTTATAAGGCAATGAAAAACCAAAATTTATAATAACAATATTTATCAAATTTGTTATTCGAGATATTCTCCAAAATAACTATTTTAATATTCTATTGTTTGTAATTGGCTTGGCTAGGTATATGCCTGCATTTCATTGGCGCTAAAGCTTTCTAAAGCTATTTATACTTTTATGTTTTTGTTGATTACAAATAGAAAAATATGATTGAGTTCTGTTGGAATTCTCATATATATTTGTAGTCTTTTGCATAAGTAGACGACCTTTGAATGCTTTCAATCATGATTTGGCTAAAAGGGTACTGATGATTTGGTTAGCGCCCATGAAATGCAGGCATATACCTAGCTAAGCCAACAACAAACAATAGATAATTATAATATTATTATGTTAGAACTCTCATCTTATTTCAATAATAACATGTTTTGACTTATTTGATCCACTATTATATTATAATCACTTTCAATAAGTCTAGTGTTCGCATGTAAAACTTAAAAATGTCATTAAATTCACTACTCAGATATAACTTTACGGTACGGTATTTTAAAAAATTAAGCTATAGTTTATAATATCCCTTCTAATTTATTCTTTTCTATTAAAAATTTTGAACCATTAGAAGATATTTTGTTATACTCTGACAATTGTCTTTATGTTATTATCTACCAGGCCTAATTCACTTATCAAGTGGTGGCAGTTTTACAACAAATTTAGCGTGATAAAATCATTTTTCCGTTTATTGTTGTTAAAACAACTATTGAATTGTGAATAATTAAGCACCGAATTCGAAAAATTTGTTTTCTCATTGATTCCTGTGGAAAAATAATATTAAGTACTTTGTTGGAAAATACCCAATTGACTTTCTGAACAAAAAAATTTAATTTTCTTTATATTATTTTCACATCTGTTTTCTTATTTGAATAGTCCTAATTTTAAGAAAAAATTTTTTCTTCCAATGGCTTGTGCTTGAATTTGGAATGATTTTCCCTCATCGCATATTTTATTTGTAAACAGACCGGTTTCGGTTACGTGAAACCTTCAGTGTTCGTTTTCTTACTAAATCGTTTTCCTCGTTTCATATTTATTTGATCCAAATATTCAAATTACATTATTTTCCCAAAAAACAAAAAAATCTCATGCTTAATCTCATTATTTACTAAATAATTATCTAAATATCATCATTTTCCTGCTGTTCATTTTGTTATATAGGGGCTTTATATGTGTGTCTCTATATACCATACTTACTGATCTATGTACTTCATTCCTGTGCCTCACCTCCTACCTCTTTCTGTGTATCTCTCTCTCTCTCTCTCTCTCTTCATGCCTATGATCGTATTTCCTATTTCATTGCGTAGGCTCGAAGTTGCCTGATGTTCCTTCCCTATACTTCCCTATATATAATTGCTCGTTTCTGGGTTCCTATCTTTTTTTTGGCCTTTTGTTGTTGTGGTGGTGGCTTTCATTGTTTTGTGTAAAAAAAAGTTAAAATATTTTGTCTGATTCCATGTCAAATATATATTTTATGTTTGTATACCATATTTCCATGTTTTCCAATACCCTCAATCATCGTCCTTTGTGTTGTAAATGCTGCACTTTCATCATTTTTCTAATTTATGCTGGTGGTACGTTTGTGGGCAAACATGTGGTTCTTGTAATTCTATTCCGGTGTAGTTCGTGGTTCCCTTACTTTCCTGCTGTATTCCCTTCCGTGTTCCAGAAATCTCATTTTGATCTTCCGTCCCGTTTGTCAAATGTAATTAGGAGTATATACGAGTATACCCCCCGTTTGTCCAGAGAAAAGTTTTTGTATGTGAATAAGACTTTTTGACAGTTTTAGGAAAAAAATTTCAACAGTAGTTGAGGCATATATATATATACATATACAATATAATGAAATGAATTTTCCAAACATTATTATTACTATTATTAGTTAGAGTTATAACTTCTTGAAAAATATATTCAAGGTGTAATGAAATGTAAAATAATAATAATAATTCTTGTAAAATATATGATATTCTTTGTTTGCCATTATTTTATTCCACACTGTGCAACCTAGTTCAACATCGTCAACAACAAGAGCCAATGGCTCGCCAGTAGCACCGCAATCTCTTGTTTTTAAATTTAATCTTAAAGAAAATAAACCTGTATATTTGTTGCCTTTAGAAGACAATAAGATGTACAATAAAAACGCAAGAGGCCAACGATGTTTGGCAAACCTTTTGTACAAAATATAATAAAATCAAATTGGTCATAAAAACAAAAAGGCTTATTTTTTGGGTTTTTTTCAGGTAACGAGAGTTGGTAAATATATGCTCTATTTCAAAATAATTCTTATGAAACTTGTAATGGAAAAATTATGATCAAATCTAAAATAAAAAACATATTGTACAGCTGTTGGATGTCAGCTTGCAACATACTTGTATATATGATGATTAAATTTAATTACCTTTCTGAAATTTTTAATTTGTTTTTAAAGTTATGGAACAAAATAGGAAGATAGTTCGAGAGCTTTGGCTGTAGGAATTTCCCGTCTAATTAATCAAAACCACAAAATACATAAATTATAATTGTTTTTCGAATGTGAAAAAAAATATTTATGGGAATGAAATTTTTTTTTAATTATCGTCTATGCTCGGATCCTCTGACTCTGTAGGGAAAAAAACTGTACACTGAGCTTGTATTCTAAGCTTCTATGACACACTTAAAATCATAGATTTGTCTAGTGTTACTGCCTCAGCATCAAGTTTGGGAAAAATTCATCTTTAGAAAGTGTCAAAATTTGAATTGGCTGCCATTTCGCAGATAGTGCCAAATGCCACTGTGGTTTGACATTACATTTATATATAGAAAACGTGATATTATTTTTGTTGCCTATTTGATAAATGTTCAATCTTTCCTTTTAACGCAACGTCAATTTCGTTGTCGTTTTCCTCGCCGTTGTGTTTCATGTGCTCGAAAAATTAATCCTTTGGCTGGGGTACAGAGATTCCACATAAAATGCACTACCTCAAATGGATTGTTTGGTGTGTCATTTGCCCTTATTTTGAAGACACCAATGGCACCTTTATAACTGTGAATGGTGAGTGTTACACGCAGATTCTAAATGGGTTTTTTGGGGGCAAATTGCTGGAACCGATTTCTGAAAAAAATGAAGCAACCGATCACATACATCGCTCGGGCAACGATGCAAATTCTGAGACACCAATTTCCAGGTCGAGTGATTTTTCGTTTAGAAGATTTCAACTGACCGTCCAGATTGCCAAATCTAACAGCACCGGACTTCTTCCTTTAGGGCCTATTAGGAGTTTTTTTACACAATCCCTTAAACAATATTAAAAAAGCTTTGTATTTATTTAGCTTTGAGTCATGTGTCTGCCATATACATATGAGCCAATTTCGTGGCTTTAGAGAGCTTTTCTCACTTCTATTTTAAAAACAAGTGCGCCATATACCAGAATTATATGGTATTTGTGATTGACAAAATATATAAGACTGCTAATTGTTGGAGGGCGGTAACGCGACGTAGTGGTTAAAGTGCTTCCCTACAAAACCAAGTACACCAGGCTCGTTCCCTGTCAGAAGACAAACATTTTTCTCCGTGGTTTTTGCTAGTTTTAAAATTAAGTGGCTTCAACCTCCTCTAAAAAATCCATCCAAATAGCCACCTGACCCTTGAAAAGACTATAAAATCATGAAAAGTTCAGGTAGCCACCACCCCTGGAAAATAGGTAGGAGTCAAAGATTAGCGATGTTCCTCACCACTACACCAAATACACAGAGGGCGTTGTTTCTAGGCAAAGTCAGATGGCAGCCCAATTATCCTAGGACCTGCTACAGCAGACCAATCATCTGCTTAGCTGGAACAACAACAGATTAACGAAACTGAAACAAGACAAAAAAATAAAACAACTGCGAAATCTCGTGCAAAATGCAGATGCTTTATTACTTTTGAAAATTTCTTCATAAGCATATTTAAATCTACTCTTCCAATGGTATCGACCCATAATATCAGTTAAGAATACTAATTCATCCATTATGTAGTAGGAAATGAATGTTCAATGTATTTTGAATGGTATAACAAATTTGCATGGACGCTCTCTGCCTCTCTAGTATTCCTTATAAAATGATTTAAAATATTCTAACACAAACTAAAGGCATAGAGAAATGAGAATATCTTTATAATTGAGAACCACGTACAAGCACATATATATTCCAAATTAGTCTGACTGGACTTAAATATCTGAGTCTATGATCCAACAACTTGAAATTGAATTAAGTAAATAATTTCTGGAAACGTGTGATCATCTAAGAATAACAAATTCATAAATTAAGTTATAAATAACTTTTATTTTTAAAATTTCAACAGCAATGAAAACGAAAAATAAAAATTATACTTTATTCTTATAATGTGTATTCGAACTGAAATAGTTTTTTTGCCTTTCCACACATTACGAGATATTAAAAAATAAACATTTGTTATTATTTACGCGTTAGTTTTAGAAAATTAAAGAAGATAAATACTCTATAACGCAATTGGATAGAAGGGAATCGTATGAAATAACGAAATAACTAATAATAATATAAATTAGGACATACGAAAATTAAATAAGTACAATAATATGTATTGAAACAAATCAACAACAAATGAAATTATTTTCAAATCTGCGTATGAAAGTCGAATTTTTTTCATAATGAAATTTCGCCCAAACGAAAAAATTGAGACAAATCCCAAAAAAATATGAATAAATATCCAAAATGTCCAAAGCCATGTGTAGCAACTAGCTTTCTAGCCCATATCTGCGTTGCCAGCTTTCGCAAATTCTTTTTCCTCCATGCCATATTCGAAATCTGATGCGTTTTATAAAACATTTTTGCATTCTACCGCAAGACCGGCTTGCGGTAGAATCTTTTTCCCTCTTTGGTATGCTCGACATCACCTGCATTTTCTGAACTGTTACTGCATTGGGTTTAGGGACTTTTTCCTATGTTTTGTGTAAACATTGACTTTGGTTTCTGAAGTATTTGTCAAATATCTACTTTTTTCCTCTAAACTGTTAACGAAAACGGCTTTGCGCCACTGAAGTACTTCTGCAATGCCGGCCATCGGGCAGGTGCAAGGATTCATACCAAGCAATCCTTGATAAGCCCGGCCGAAGACCGGCAATACAGAAATGCTTTAAAAAGTGAATTCGATTTCGGATACTCCATAGAGGAAAAAGTCCTTGCTCAGAAATACTTTAGAAGCCAAGGTCGAGCTTGGACATATTTTTTTCTGCCCCAAAAATTAATAAATTGAAGAAAATAAAATAAATTGAAATTTTTTCCCCGTTGTATTGGCACCAAATAATTTTTTTTGGACTTTAATTAATTTTAAGTATTTTTAGAAAATAAAATATGTAATTCTAAAAAGAAAATTGATTATAAAAGAAATTTATAAAAAAAAAACAGTTAATTGTATGAAAATTTTTGGGAATTTTTTGATTTTTAATTTTGGGCATTATTTCAGTCGTATAAAAGATCGATCGCTTCGAAATGGTTTAATGAATTTCAAACGATTTGGGCATTCGAAATGTCCCAGTTAAATAAAAATAAAAATTAATATCCGGATGAAGTGGAAACTTAATGCCAATGTTTTCAACTTAAACTTTAAACTTTTTGTTATGCTTTTGCATAGAAACTAATTTTATATTAAATTATGGGTTTTTTAATCTTGATTCAAGTCTCTTGACAATTTATTTTAAATTGGCAAAACATTGTAAAACTTAGTAAAAATATTTAAAAACTGAAAACACAATCGTTAAACACAAATAAAATGTAGAACATAATTAAAAATCATCATAATTATTAAAATAAAAAAAAGGTTTCAATCAACAAAAAATTCTCTAAAATTACAAAAAATCAAAATTGTATCGGAATCAAAAAACGGAGAGTTTTGTTTTCTTTAATCACATCTATTGAATATTTTCAATAATATTAATAGAAATTTATTAGCTGAATTTGAACTTAAATTAGGCGATATTTGATCGTAGGTCGTAGGTTTTCCAAATTTTGTTTTCTAACGATCTGAAATTCTATCAAAATTGTTGATACGAGGGATCACAGGATATTATTAACATTTTCGTATATTCATTGGTGAATTGTACGAAAATCCATGGTGTTTCATGGATGGAATTAAAACGAATGAAAGAAAAATAAGTAAAGATTGCTACTTCTGGTGATTTCGCACAGATGTGGTGCAATTTCTGTGATGCAACAATGAGACTTAAGGCTTCCCAGGCCGGGTCGGTGTGAGCACTTTGATAAAGGCTTTCGATATTTTAAATAATTCAAAAGAAAGAAATTCCACAGTCTTAAATCAGATGTTCTAGAAAACTAATTATGATCAACGCTAATCGACACAATTTCTTAAGAAGGCAATAGTAAACTTTCCCTTATCTGTTCCAGTTGTCAAGGTTATAAAGTATATTCATTCGTATCCAGTATGTGCGCAATAACATGGTATTATGCTGAGCCTAATTTTTGAGGACCACTTCAGTCCTCAACTCATATCGTGTAAAGGTCGGGAGGACCGATTAGTTTCCGAATTTATCCACTGCAATATCCTTTGGGAGATTACGTCCCCCTTGTGATGCCATTCTCTTAATAGAAGACATTTAAGGAATACTTCTTATAAAGATTTTCAACAGCTGGTCCATTTAGCACAAGTTCGTCTTATAGGCTTCCTCTTCTCAGAAATATGCAAAAGGATAATTGGTAAATATCATCAATTGCACAAGTCATCTGGGCACAAGCAAGTCGACAGATCTGTTTATATTGTTGCGATTATCAGCATTTTGTTTTTGGTAGACGAAATTGTAATTAAGATCCATTAAAATATTTATTTGTTAATTTTGTATACATTTTTATAAAAATAAAAAAAAAAATTCCTACAAATATTGTGCAATAACTAGACAGAAAACCTTCAACATTTGTTTTGAATGTTTAGAAGTTAGAAAAGGGCATACAAAATTCATCATCGCCGTAATTCAATGCCGTAATATGTTTGTTTTGTTTTTGTTTGTGTGAATGTTATAAAAATTATAAAAATACTTAATCACTCGTTGCCAAGGCAAATAACAAATACGTTAAGAGCTTAAAATAATCTAGAAATATAACTTTAGGTTTATTGGGTTTCTTTTTGTAGAAAAGATAATAGTTGATATGAATTCAAGTATGATATGCCTCCTTGCAGTAGTAATATAATTAATCTAATATTGTTGTTGTTATTTTCCTACTTAGCTTATTTGTTGTTTAGAAGACTTTTGAGTTCATACTCGTATCAACAAAGTTTGGCGCTGTAGTAAACAGAAAGTCTTCTTTTCCACTTATTTATTGGTAAAATAGAAATTGTACATTTGATAGATAAATAGACACTGATTATACACACAAATTGTAACTATAATTACTTGTATGATTCAAATGTGTATATGTAAAGGGTTTTTCAAAAAGTTTTTGTCGTTATTCGAATGGAATAATAAAAATTGTTTGATGTTAGAATATATTTGGGCTGTATGAAATAAAGTCCAGAAATTAAAATGAAACTACTCCCAAAAATTCTTGTATGGCATTATGAATTTAATTAATTTTTTTTTGGAAATAATTTAATTTTCTTATTGGGATTAATATATTTTATCAAAGTACATAATTTAAAGTTAAATATAAAGTCGAAAAAGATTTTTTGATGTTGTTTCATGGGGGAAAAATTACGTACTTATTTCATTATTTTTTGGACTCATTTCAGAAAAATATATGTTCAAACTGTCGCTTCGGTTTCGCTTTCTAACACATAAAATTTTCCTCTATGGATTGTCAAAGTCCGATTTTTCATTCTAAAATATTCCAGCATTAACTGCAACTTTTTCTTCTATATAATGTCCTTAATCGGCTTTGTCTTCTACGATATTTCTACAATGCCACCCTTGGGCCGGGCGCCAAAACTTTCTCCTTTGTGGTATGAAAATGCTCGGCTTCGACTCCTAAAGCAATTCTGCACTGTTTTGTAAAGAGATGCTAATTTTAGATATCACTGTGTGTAATTTTTTAAGTCGTGGCAAAATAACCATATACGGACACCACTACGTGATAAAAGACTAAAAAAAAAGACCCGTGTCTCCCAATTTTTCCCAAAGTCATGCACTTTTTTTTATGGGCCGCTAAAGATTTGGAGCCTCGGTATCATTTTCGCAAAAAAGTGATCATTTTCTCGGGCTCATATCTTGCAAACCGTTCCGAATTTCGATTTACTCTCTGAGGCAAACTTGTAGCTCTTGTCATAAAGAACAAAAATTGCGAACATATAAAATCAAAAAAACTTCACCTTCCAGATAAAAATCGCAAAAAACTTAAAAAAATTCGATTTCTTTACCTTTTTCTCTTGTTCAGGTCCATAGGTAGCAAACCGTTCAAAATTCAAGGAAACAATCAACTACAAAAATTTACCTAAGATCTCAATAAACAAATTTCTACAACATATAAACTTCCTGGGAATAATTCTGAACATCGTTTAGGTAGCGCTTAGGTAGCCGCAAAAGTGAAAAAAGTGACGCGGTGAAACGGTGTTCAGAATTATTCCCAGAAAGTTTATATGTTGTAGAAATTTGTTTATTGAGATCTTAGGTAAATTTTTGTAGTTGATTGTTTCCTTGAATTTTGAACGGTTTGCTACCTATGGACCTGAACAAGAGAAAAAGGTAAAAAAAATCGAATTTTTTTAAGTTTTTTGCGATTTTTATCTGGAAGGTGAAGTTTTTTTGATTTTATATGTTCGCAATTTTTGTTCTTTATGACAAGAGCTACAAGTATGCCTGAGAGAGTAAATCGAAATTCGGAACGGTTTGCATGATATGAGCCCGAGAAAATGATCACTTTTTTGCGAAAATGATACCGAGGCCCCAAATCTTTGGCGGCCCATAAAAAAAAGTGCATGACTTTGGGAAAAATTGGGAGACACGGGTCTTTTTTTTTAGTCTTTTATCACGTAGTGGTGTCCGTATATGGTTATTTTTTTCGTGTTGCACTGTGTATACAACAAGGGAATCGATCTTAGCGCTCGTCCAATTGTTGGAAAACGTGCCAAATTTCGGATATACCAGAGAAGATGGCTGATGGCCGGTCACTGCCTTAGGAAGCGAAACTGGTTTTTGCGATATTATAGAGGAGATAGTTCTTGCACCCTGTTGAAGGTCTACAATATAGAATTACCTCAGAAAGCGAAACCGATTTCATTGATCCTGCCAGAACGCCGGCAATGCGAAAAGGCTTCTTAAAATGCAACCTATTTCAAGTAAACCATGGAGAAATAAGTTTTTGCGGCCGGCCAAAAGACGGCAAAGCAAGCATGCGCTATAAAGCTAAACTAAGCCTGGACACACCGCAGGGAAAAAGCTTTAGAAAGCAAAACTGGCTTTTAACATACCCCAGAGGAAAAAAATCCTTGTGATATTTTTAGATTCTATTTCATTGGGTTTATTTCGTTTCTTTTTCTTGGGAGTTTTGAGAATTGAAATGGGAAAATTGAGAATTGAGAATAATTTCACTTTCGTTTAATTTTTTGCGACTTATTTAATTTTTGTATGTCATAGTTCATTGGGAGTTGGTCGTTATTCCATACTGCTCAAATTTGAAATGTACAGTTTTAATGACCTTTACATTTACTTTTAAGACATCAATCGATTGCGAATGCTCCCAAAAAAGAGGGACCATCGTGTTCAAAAATTTTTCAGATCGATCTGACAGAATCTTCATGAGGCCCATGTCGCTTACATTTATATCGTTAAGGTCGGAACAATATAAAATATATTAGTTTATCAAAGTACAATACCCTGTCGATACGAGTATGAGCTGACTAGTTCTGTGGTATATGATCTTAATTTTGACTGTGATATTCTTATTCTGTTAATTAATGGGCCAAATGGTCACCTATCGCTCGGGTTATGGCATTTTAAATTATTTCTCACAAACATGTGGCTCATAATTAGCGATTCATTCATCAGTGATAGCTTTCATTACTGTTAGATCTGGCGATATGGAGGGCCAGTTATAATCCTTAAAATGGAAGATCGTTCGAAGTGGAAATTGGTGTCTCAAAATCTCCATCATTGATCCAACTGTGTGAGCGGTTTTTTCGTCCTGTAGAAACCAATGATGATCGAGACATAATGCAGCAACTTAAGTAAAAAAAAACTCGTTAAGCATTGTCGTTTACGGTTATGGTGGGGCCATCGGCGTCTTACAAAAATAGCCAATCACTTTTTCACTGTAAATACCGCACAAACAGTCACTTTTAAGGATTGCAATAGATCTTCGTGCATTTTATTGCGGATTTCTTGTGCCCGGAAGCGCAAAATTTGTTTCTTAACATAAAACCACTTAAGTGAAATGGGCTTCGTCACTCACCATGATTTCTGATGCGAAATCATCCTTATTTTGCACCAAGTTTAGCAGGGTATGGCAGCCCGATTGTGCAACAGTTAGCAAGCAGCAATTGGTGGAGAGTTTGCACCATGTAGGGAAACATTTCCAAAAGCTTCACCAAAATTAGCTGCAACGAACGCCTGCTGATGCCTAATTGTGTGCACTATCATCATGTTGATGTCTATGGATCCTCTCTGACGTCGTCCGCAACATCAGCGATGCTCTTTGTCAAACGAGCAATACAAGGACGGCCACTTCTTGCGACATCTATAGTGAATCCAGTTTGCACAAGGCGCTCAGTCAAACTTTTAATTGTATGAGTACATGAAACACGACGACTAGGAAAACTAACACGAAATTCACGATGCGTTAAAACAAACTGAAAATATCTCAAATAATCAGTAACATTAATAACACGTTCTTGAGGTGTGTATCCCTCCTTGGGTTGTTGAGAACTAATTTTCAATACAACTGCATCATAACTGTTAGTGACCTTTAACACCAACAATTTGATAAAAGGCTGATCCATTAAGGAATAAAAAAATGAATGAATAAGAAGGTTTATTCTAGTTATTTTTTTGTTGTTTGCTTTATTTTTCATTTTTTTTTAATTGAGCATGATGGGTGTCTGGTTTTTAACTTTCCTTAAAATTTCGTTGAAGGGTTCCTGATGATCTGGTTTGAGAAGCAGTGAGATAAGCTCGCGCCTTCTTAGTTAATTTCAGTACATTAAAATTTCAATAATTTACTAAATAAATTACAAAAAACGTCCTTTATTTATTTGATCAATTTGAAAAATTCTGTTTGTAATCAGTCAAAATAATAAACACAAATTGGTTGCTATTGATGTTCTCTAGCCCTGGCTGCTTACGGAAATGGTGTTATTAATATTATTATCCATGGAATATGAACCAAAGATGCCACCAAATAATGATGGGCACCATATGATATAAAAGAAAATCTATCCAGCGTCAATATGGGCCTGACCATATTGGAAACTCCTTTGTAAGCTTCTCAATGATATTTTTCTTTCATTCATAGCAAATAGAATTGTTTAGAATAGCATGTTATTTGTTAACTTATCAAAGTGTTATATATTTATATGTATGTGTATTTACGAATGCCACATACATATATTTTATTTCAACCAGTCGCAAATACCAAAGAAAAACAAAAACACATTTCAGACAGATTTCATTGTTTACAGAAACGTTTATATCTATAGGCCAATCCGCTTGTACGCTACTTGATTTGATTTTTCTTAATTTTTTCGTAAACATCCTCAATAAATTCCAAATATCTTCGACAACTTTTAGAAACTAATGAGACTATGAAAATTTAATTTCAACAGACTTGGTAATAAAAACATTTTATTTTCAAAGTGATAAGAAACAGCAACTCATATTGCAAAACGATGGGCACTTATCAATCTGTTATCTCTTTAAGGGTAATTGCTGTCTGGTCGGCGTTACGTCGGCATACGTTTCAGCAACAAAAGAAACTTTTTTAAGACCCAACTTAAGTGCTGGTGAAATAAAACACTATTGACGATGGCCTTGGGTGTCTGTAGATAAGTAAAAAGAAATAAAAATAATAAAAAATAGGTTCCACAATTTGTAATACGGAAATAGTGCGAATACTTCCTCCATTCTTCAATAAATTCAACGCTGACTTGTCATGGGAGTATAACCTCCTGTAACTTTAAGAATTTTTTGTTATATTGATGTTCAGTTTGATAGGTATTACGAAACAAATATTTCACTATTTATTATTCATTGATGTATATTTACTATTTCAATATAAATTAGGAATGGTTTAGATGTCGGGGAATCAGAAGCTCTTGATATATATATAAAAGGATATTGCTGATTTAACCTTGAGTTCCCCTGGACATTGTTGACTTCCCACATCTTGTCGTTACTGCCTCAGCAAACTATAGAGCTGGACGGAATCTCAAATTTTGGGGAATTTAATTCTTCCAATTATGGATGTTAAGGCTGTACGCATAACAACGCCTGATGTTGTAGCTGAAAGAAAAAAAAACATCTGGATTATCGACCAAAAAATTAGAATAATTTCTAAGGATAGGATATACATGGACATGGATTGTAAATAAAGAAATATCAGCCAAAATTAACTAATCGCCTAAGAAAATATTTCAAAAAGGTGACAAGAATTAAAAAAATGGAAATCGGCGCAATGTCAATTATATGTAATGAGTGCCGATTGCCCCTTCTTAATTGGCAAGTAGAGTCCTATTTGGTAACTTCCTGAAACTTCATGTGGTGGCCTTAGCTGAAACCCAATTCATGAAAAATATATGGAATGAAGTTGGGTATCGGGGCCAGTGCTATTGATATTATTGTTCAACTAATAACAGTTGGCATGTCAGTTCAGAATCTGAAGAGGGTCATAGACTCTGCTTTGAGGAACGAAGCGGAGAAAGTTTGCCGCAATACGAGGATTTTTAAAACTTCGCAGATCATGTGACCTTATATCGTCTAAATTCCTTTTCTCACTGACAAAAAGTAACTGTAGACTTGTGGAGGTAGACTTGTGGGGGTATTAACTGGCCACTGACACTGTATGCTGTCAAAATGGGTAATATGCCGCATAATAACTGCGACAGATGTAGAAAAGAAGGCGTGAATGAGACAGTGGAGCACCTATGTTGTCCTTGTAAATGTCTATACCTCACAAGATATAGAATTCTTGGTGCTCACACTTTCCGAAATCTTGAACTTGTATCGAGAATAGGACTGTGTAGACTACTATGATTTGTAAAATTTGTGTTTTAGGCATTCGGAACGGGCACCACGAACCGATGTGCCAATCCGATGAGGTTATTGTCATCCGCTAGCATCGCTAAGGGCCATTTCTGGTCTATGCGAGGTGTACGACCATCCAGTCTAACCTGACCTACAGTTAAGATTTCTTGCTTCTGTTGCTACTCAACAGCTATCGATAACACTTCGATTAGCTTCTATTCAGCGATAGTATTCTGTATGGGTTCACGTAGCAATTGACTAGAGATCACCGTCAATATGCTGCGGGTGCAGTAGTGGAAGTACAAGCAGCCATCCAAAATTGAGATCACCGTGGGATGACGCCGATTATCGAGGGTTGATTGTATACAATTTTAAAAATTTAATATGTCTTTACCAAACAATTTAAATAAATTCATCTTTCACGCTTTTTTGAATCGACTTATTAGTTACTCTAGAAATCTGGAAGTGTAGTATATATTAGCGCAACTTTAATTACCTTAAGTGAACTAAACTACGTATTTAATTTCATTTAATTTTAATTCATAATTAAATTGATTTAATTTAAATTATATCTTTTTATATACAAATGAATTTCATTGATAGGAAATGGCGAAGCTTGAAATGTGTGTTTGGGGGAGAAGATCGAATTTTGTGGTAAATATTTTACAAGATAAAATTAAATAGCAAGCTTTTTAAAAATTTTTAGGGGCAGGGATGGGAATAGAAACCTATATAGATTGGGCATCTTCCAGAAGCAAATTTATACGCAAACATTTATAGGATGATTTTCTCGAAACAAAGAAATTAAAATTGGAATAAGTTATAAAAAGTATCAATATTAATATCGTGCCTTTACTTTGAAAAATCTTAAGTAACATAATTTCTGTTTTTTTTTTACTTTTTCTTTGCAATCGACAACTCACGATCGCTAAAATTAAGTCTTACAGTTTTATAATCGCTAGAAGTGGCAGTAGCCATACAACTTAGTGCAGAGGCAGTTGATAAAAGCACTCCTCCTGTAAATTTTTATGTTTGTCTCGTAAGCTTTTTTTGATGAATAAGGCATGATATTATTGACGGAGGAACCTCAAAGAAATGTGTCTAATGACCATCATGATTTTTTTAAGCATGTAAATAAATCCAATATAGTAGTCGTTTTATTTAAAATTAATTGAATAATACTTTTTTCATAAGCCGGAGAGGTGGAAAGATTTCAAAAATTAATTAGCAGTGTCGATTTGTTACAAATATTTCAACAAAAACAATGAAGCCATTAATTTATTTACATAGAATCCCAAAGTTTCGCATTAATTAATAGTCGTAATTTATTCACAAGTGAAAAATAAAATGTATCCAATTAAAATATTCAAATTTATTAAAAAAAAACTAACAATAACATGTTGTTATTCATACGGCTGTGCTCTTTTAAAGATATCATAAATCAAATGCTGTGAATAATTAAGATTAATTATATCCGCTGTTACTTAAAAAATTAATTTGTTTAGAAGAAATGGAAAAAATATGCGAACATACGTAGAAAAACAGAGAACAAAAAACAAAAAAACAAATAAAAATTAATTATAATGTAATACGCCGAAGTAATAAGCGGACTAGATTTTTTTTCTGTATTTCGAAAAAGTTATTTCGGTATCCACATGTTGTCTAAATTATTAAGAGCTAGTGCCAAATTATTGCGTTCGTTGTCGACTGACATTTTAATGCAATTTAAATAGAAATTTCGTTTTATATCGAATGCTGTAATTTTCTCACTGAAAATCTTGATTATTTCGTCAGATTTTATTTTATTTGATGTGTATAAAATTGAAATGCACAGTGGGACGTATTAACAAAATGTGACTCAGTGTCTTAAGCCAAACATTAGGCCGAACACTTTTTAAATTTGTTTTGTCAAAAAAAGTTTTTTCCTGGAGGCACAGTGACTTCTTTTTCGTGAAAACCCGCAGGACAGTGTTTTAAAGTAAACACTGTTTTCTTGCAATACCCACGATTTTTATTGTGTCATATGTTATAACGCACATGCTTTTGGACCTTTTTCGGAATCGTCTTTATCTAAATCCGAAGATATTTTTAACGATGGCTGAACAAAGTGTCTTTGGAACACTAAGCGGTCTATAGCGTCTGATTAAGACTTACCATGCAGGAACAATTTATGTATTCAATTAGGCAATTTATTCGAGGAAACCTGTTCGATTTGGTCACGAAAATTTATATTTATTGTTTATGTGAAACAGATTAATTTTGATCCTGAGCCACTGGGTAGTAGAGTTGTAAAACAGCTGCTAAAAGTATGGTTTTGAGAATAAATAAAACGTGCATTAGCAGAGTTACACAATGTGGCGCAAAAGTAATGCATCATAATTTCAATTACCTGCCAAATGTTTTGCGAGCAACAAGTAGAAATGCTTTAAAACGAGAGCAATGATGCATCAACTCGGAAGGTGGCCATTTGAGCGATATAA
Source organism: Germaria angustata (assembly GCA_963681545.1). Classification (NCBI taxonomy): domain Eukaryota; kingdom Metazoa; phylum Arthropoda; class Insecta; order Diptera; family Tachinidae; genus Germaria; species Germaria angustata. The sequence continues at coordinate 62,161,729 of OY813000.1, forward strand.
TTTTTTCCTATTTATGTCATCAATTTTACACTTTGAAATAAACTTTTTATGAAAGCAAAGGTCTTTTTTCCATTTATAACAAAATGACAGCCAGTTCTAATAATGACGTTACTTTTACGCCACCTTGTTAGATTGGATATATGCTTTTAATGAATTTGTGAAGGTGTTAGCGCAGGTAGGACCCTCGTTTATTATGCGTATCCAGAAGAGATTATTAAAATTTTTATTGATCATAACGTGATAAATTTTGATTTCTCTTCCATTGTCGGGAGACAACAATATAACCTAATGAATTGTAATGGAATAGGGTGCCACCTAAGACGAGGTTCTTGGTTGTAAGTACGTGTATAAAGCAACAATATCTTACCGTTTTCCGTCCGATTGACCAGATTATGCTTACCCTTGCTGCTTTAAATATTGCCATTATCGGAGCCGATCTGCACATTAAACTTACCCACTAATAGAGAATTATCTATCTTATTTATTGTTGACAAAATATTGTCAAGAAGTTTGTAAATAAAGTTTTGCATGTCTCCGTCGGTACATAACATTGGATAAACATGACATTACGAACTCTACATTGTAGTCGAGCAGTAATAATTCTATCAAAGTGTGGTCTCCAGTCAATTAGTGCTTTCCCCTCCAGTTTTGAAAGCCGAATTCAAATGCCACTAAATCACTTTTGTATCACTTTTTGGTTTTCCGAATTTTAATAGAATTAGGACGCAGGTCAGTCCCACTGATTCATACCATAGCTCTCGCAAGGCCAATTAATGTCCGCTTGCACTGTTGTAGTTTCGATAGTGAAAAGCTCTTCTATTAAGGGGCGAACTTAATTCCGCGGGGAACTCGGTTAGGCAGGGAGAATTTAAGCAGCGATATTTTAGTACAATTCATAAATTATGTCAGTTGGTGGCTGAGCAAAATTTTGATGGAATCTTTTTTGTAATCTAAAATTATTTGTACGATGACAGTGCATCAATTGCCCAGTATATACCACAAATAGGTACTTCCTTCACGAACTACTCAACGGCCTTTGCTTTCGTATTGGAAACAAAAATCTCCGATATACCCTCTTAAAGTATAAAATTGTATATTAACTCCAAAAGGTGTCAATGAAAATTCCACATGAAAGGAGTAGCAATCATTGACACGTGCGTCGAAGGCCCAGCAACAAAATGCAGGCTTGACCGCACTTAATAAATAATTACGTTGACGCGAAAGCTGTTCGCCAGCCCAAAGTTGCTTTGTGACTGCTGCAAAATCTTTTAAGTTGAAAGAAATAATCATTAAACATTTAGTGAAAACAGTTGAATTCATCCTCCATTCTTGAGAGCTTTCATTACGTTATAGCACAAATAGCGTAAGGAAATTGCGCCTCTAGAATCAACTTTTTTTCAAAACTCTCTTGATATACAAAATGTACAAAATTTTACTGAAATTGGAGAGTGAATCAAAATCATGGTATAAAAAATAGAAGGTACCTCCACTCTCAATTTATTTTTTTTAATAAGGGTTTTTGAAGTTTGTTTTTTAAGTAAAAATTAAAATAGCGTTGCCAGACAAGGAAGAAGAAAAAAATATTACTGGAATTTTTTTACACAAATGTGTAATGAAGTGTATTATAGTATACTAGTAATAATAAAAAAATGTGTAATGATATTACATTATATGATGTACATAAATATGTATGTAGGTATTTGTGGACTTTGTGAAAAACATTTTAACGATGTTATTGTTATTTTTTTTGCAGCGCAAATTTACTATAACACGATAAAAAATTTTGGATTAATTTTACATATTTGAACAGCTGGACAGTATTAAAAGTATCCAATTCAAAAAAAGAGTGCAATTTAGTCGAGCACTGTATTCCAAATAATAAAAAATTTAATTTTTTTGGGGCACATGTATTTTGAGATAAAACTAATTCATTTGCAATTAATTAATTTTAATTTAATTCCGAAATAGTGTAAACCGCCAAGTTTAAACATTAAACCTTAACGTTTTACTGTGCAAGTATTTCACAAAAAAACTTCTGGTACTGTTGAGGTTGCTAACTGTAATAAATTCGCAATATAATTCTCATTAATTGATTAAAGATTAAAAAAACTGAATTTAAATATTATAAGGATTTCAAAAATTCGGAATTTGGCTTGTATATTTATTTCACTTTTTTCTTTGTTCATTGTTTGTCACAATTTCAATATTATTTTTAAACACAATTTGAAATAAAACGAAAAACAGGATATATAAATAACTAATACGATAGCACAATTTTATAGAAAATGTCACAATCCTTATTCTTGTCAGATGGTGAATGTCAAGGCAAAATTGAGAAAGTGGATGTACCTTCTATTTATTATACCATGATCAAAATTATATATAATTTTGACAACTTCAACGCAATAGAAATTTCGATAACGAAAATTATACAAATATTTTTATAATTTTTTTTCTCATTTTGACGGAAAGAAACTTGAAACAGTCTATGAACATTTTATGTTTTTCTATAATTAAAAAAAGAGAAAATTACATTATCATTTGGACGCGTAACATGTAATTAAAACGTTGATATGAGTGAACATATAAATATTCTTTTGTAATATAAAGTTAATAAAAAATTAACATAATTTAGCCATTAACGTATAAAATTAAAAATAGAAGCTAAAGCCACAATAGCACAAAGCAAATACAATATCATATTCATGAGTACATGCAATATAATAAGAAAAATTAATATTTATAAAAATTAAAAAAAGTGCAATTTCGCTAAAACTAGAAAAAAATATTTGCAGTTTCATTTAATTAATTTAATTAACCATACAATGAACTTTTTACTTCAAAAAAAAATTATAATAATAATAAAATAAAACTATTTATATGTTAAAATTTAATAAATGTTAAATGAGCTTAGAGAAATAATGCCACATAAAGTAGAAATTTTTATTTTACGAAATGAAATAAAGTTCAGGAATTAATTTTAAAGCGAATAGTCTATAAAATTGTAGATACGAATACTTAAAATATCTAAATGATTAACTTCAATTACAATTTCATACATTTCGTTAATTTAAATAAACTGTCCTACAATAAAAAAAGCTTTATATTTTCCAGTTCATTCCTCTATGAATTTTGGAAAACATTTTCAAACATAAGAGGAAACCGTATAGTTTTACTTGTTTTATTCAATATTTCAAAATAAAAATTTGTATGCACAATGTGTTAACAATTTCAGTTAAAATAAATAATGAATATTCGTACTTCTTACCACTTAGAGAGTGCCAAGTTATTAAACAAAAATCTGAAATTCTAATTCTTTCAATAAATTAGTTGCAATCATGGCTGCCAGATAAATTAGGGGAAAATCGTCAAATGTTAGAGAAAAAAATCATCAAAAAATCGTTATAAAAATGTGGTAAAGCTATTTTTCTTAAATAATGATACACAAGAATCTTATCTCTATTTCTGGTGGCCTTTCCCGAAAATCTAAGTTTTAATATTTTTTCATGAAAAAAGTTTTTGTATTCAATAATTTTATTTTAAATATTCGGATTTTATATCCTGCGTTTCACAGTATTCAATAAAATGAAACAGATTTGTATAATAATGCCATAGAAGGAAATATTAACAAAATTTTAATTTCAATAATCAAATTCTTTGAATCAGTAGACATTTCGTGGGTATGCGGACGTACCAAGAAAATTTTAAAAACTTAAAAAATCTCGTTTATTTGTATTCAAAAAACTCCATACATTAATTAACACGTGTAATAAAAACGTAACGTTTGAATGAAACCGAAATTTCCTTAAGACAATTTGAATTTTTTTTTTGGCAATAAGTTTTTCTGTGTGCAACAGCCATTTAGTTCTTTATTAAAAAAAAAAATTATAAAGTTTGAAGAAGCCTTTTTTGAGTGATTTAAATTTTTGTAATTTCAATGGTAATAAATATAAACATACGCATGTACTGTTCTATCAATACAGTTCTACCAATAACTAAAACGCTTTTCAATATTGTAATTAATTTCACTAACATTTTATTAAATTGAAAAAAAAAAAAATATTTGTATTTAATTCAATTTGACTTTCTGCTTTCAACACAAGTGAATCGATTGTGCTTAAAGAAATTTTATAATATTTATCAAATTTGTTATTCGAGATATATTTCTGTTTGTTGTTGGTCTAGCCTGCCTGCATTTCATTGGCGCTAACCAAATCATTGGTACTCTTTTAGCTAAATCATGATTGAATTATATAATTTTATTATTTGAATTATTTGAGGCGGTTTTATATAGATAATTGTATTTTGAATTAAAAAGTCCTAAATATCCTAACTGACAGTTATTAAGGCACAATATGTGCTTCATCATGTAGTTTAAAAGCAATTAAGTGCTTTAACACGCCATTCTCGATCGGTATTGCTTTGCAAAGGAAGGGCAATTTTAGCTGCTCCTAAAACAGCTCAGACGCAGACTTGTGAGTGCCGATACAGAAGTAGAAGTAGATTTTTTTTTATTATTTTAATATTTGTTTTAATGCCCAAGGTGACGCGATATAGTTTCATGATTTGATCTGGCTGTCATTTTGTAATAAAAGTTTATTTGAAAGTGTAAAATTGATTACATTAATTGGAAAAATTTTATCGTTCAAAAGGCCACCTTTCGGGCTGATGCGTGATTGCTGTTGTATTGCTCGCGAAACATCTGGCGCAAAATCAAATGCTCCCTTTGAAGACTTGCAGGGTTCGTGGTTTGTTCGTGTTGTGGCAGCAATTCGTAATTGGGTGGCATTTTCAAATCTTTCGCTAAAATTCAATGCAATGAACGTCTGCTGATGCCTAGTTGTGTGCATCGTCGTCTCGCTGATGTTTGTCGAATCTCTCTGATTTCGTCTGCTACAACAGCGATATTCTCGGTCGAACGAGCAATACAAGGACGTTCACTTGCGACTTCTGTAGTGAAGGCAGTTTGCACGAATTGCTCAGCTAAATGCTTAATTGTCCGCGCACAGGGAGCACGACGAGCGATTACGTAATTCACGCTACATTAAAACAACATTTTGAAAATATGTCAAATAAACCGTAACGATAGTTCCAATAGCTCCATGGCTTTTTGACAGCTAAATCTACATTTTAAATTTCAAAACACGCTGACGCTGATGTTGATTGTAATAAAGAGTTAATTTTAAAGAAAGTATTTTTCAGCCGCATTACAAAAATACGAGATATAGATCGTAAGTCCAGTCGAATCGCTATTAGAGTAATATTTTTGCGTCAGCTAAACAAAAATGTGTTCAGCCATTTGAGAGATACGATGGTAAAACTAAACACAGAGACAAGCAGATACATATTTATGCAACGTTTTATTATTACAACGCGTGCTAAAAACAGGACATATGAAACATGTTGAGAATAGCAAGTGTCTCTATATACTACCACGAAATTTTTAACATAAACATTTATAATGGCATAACGTTTTCCATCCCTGATTGCCATTGTATACAAGACCGGCATCCCATGATTTTTAGCCTTGCAGACTTAGTAAATCGAAAACTCTTATATATATTTTTTAAATTAACATGCACAAACGCCAAAGCTGCTTAGTTTGTCTTCGGAAACATTCAGAGTCTTCGACAGGAATCGAACGTGCGACCTTGGAAATACTAGTCTAGTATATTAGCTGCCAGCCTACGAAGGCAACTGTAACATATATCATAGATGTTCCAGATCTACAAGCTCTGCAACTGCAGCTTAGAACTGTGAGTGATTTCCGCTAATGTCCTCTTTTGTATTTTTAATTGCATTTTTTTTAAACTCTAGAGCTTATATCGCCGTTATTGTGACTTCCGGTTGTTCACAAGATCCCCCTTTGAGTTGATTACGTGCCATATACGGACGGTATGACCAATAATCTGGGCTTACTCAGTAGCTGGACGACAGACTATGGTTTGGGAGTACAGCCAAGCACAACTACAAAGTAGAACGGTTATATGGCCAGGAGTTATTCCTGTTACAGTGTAAAATAGCGAGGTGTTGTCCTGGACTCGAAATATCTTCGTGAGCTGGATGTGTCTCGCTGTTATACGTTCAATCTTGACCTACGGATCTGCGGAAAAATATGTAATAGACAAACTATTATTATATTGTTGTATTGGACGTGCTCCGATTAACTCGCATATAATGGGTGTCTCTAGGCTGCAGTGTGGCAAGGTTGACCACATCTGGTCGCTAGAGATCAAATCCATATGGCCATGAAAAGATTTTCAAGGGACTTCCTTCAGGTTCAAGGAAACCGTTAGATTATATGATATCAGGACTGGAATTTGATAGCATTTTCAAAGATCTTTTTTGCCTAAACAGATGGATGGGGAAAGGCGATAATATGGAAGGGGCTATGATATTAGGTTTTTCACCAATGGATTAGAAATGATGAGACGGTTAGGCTTTGGTATTTTTTTTTGGAGATTTTGGCATAAGGCAGCAACTTTAGATTGGGGCATCAACGCGATAGCACTCTTATTTGGATCGCTGCGCGTAATGGCTTACCTGGAAACAAACGGTTGCATGAACTGACCAGGGCTACTTCCGCCATGGATGTCGCTGATGAGCAATACTGTTCGTGTCTATTAATAATGACATCTTCGTGTTATATCTACAGAGCACTAGGTATGAGTGGAACAAACTTGACACATGTAACGTTGCAAGGAAGATGTGGCCATCGAACGCACGATTTGGCCTATAAAAAAATGCAAGGATATCTCCAGACTCAACACAATACTGACGGGCCACTGGGTAATAAGCAATTGCGCTATAAGGTTCGGACTCTCTTATAATGCTTTCTGTCATTGTTTTGGCGGTGCAGATGGATTTTCATCTTCTATGAGAATGCCCGGCATGGTATTCTGGACAAGCACTTGCTGGATGACCTGGTGGGTTTGTCAGAGATCAGTCCACGTGATCTTATGACATTTCTTAATACTACAGGGTGGATAGTGTTAATCCCTGGACTTGGCTTTGAGCCCTAACATTAACGGGTTCACTCAGACTAGTAGTGGTTTTTGTCCAAACGGGATCTTTCGATTCTACTTGATTGCCCTCCTGTAGTTGCAGCAGCCTCATATACCATCCAACAAACCAGCGACAAAGTACAAACTACTGATTATTTTAACTTTAGAGAAAATCATTAGTTATCTGTGGATTGTTGTTTTAACAATGCACATCAAAAGTTAAAAACTACAATTCTTATCTAAATGACTATATCTTTATTTATTTTTAACTTGGAAGAAGACATTTATAACATTTTCAATAAAATACAAACAGCAAATGTGAAACTTTTTGGACGTATCAAAGATACCTTTCTATATCTTATCTATTTTATTTCGAGATTAACGTTACCCCGTCTGTAGAGGCTTGGATCTAATTGGGACATTAAATGCTGAATATTTCAGACAGTTTTCAACTTGAAGCGATCTCACTGAAATGTCATTTTAATGTATTATTTATGTATTCTGGAGAACTTACATACTCATAATCACTCAAACCACTGCAGACAGTTTTAAATACAAAACGTACAATTAAAACGTCTTATTGTGTATGATTTCGTACTAATTCTTGTATTAAGATACATTTTAATGTGTGTCATTTAAGAAGATTCTTTGTGCAGACGCTGCTACTTCGTCTTGACTTTATGAAAAGCTTTTCCATCTTATTGGCAAATTAGCGAAATCATTGCATGTTTCTTATTTATACTATTTCTTAAAGTTAATTTAGGGGCTTATCTCTTAAAGTAATTTCAACATCTTAGTAATTTTGCAACATTGTAGTTGAACGAAGTCTGGAAAATAAATTACTGCTCTTAGAGGTACGTAAAATTGTTGTGTATTGTTTCGCTTAAGGCCAAAATAACATGATATAAATGGAGTATCAATACAAATAGGAAGAAAAAAGGCCCTAATCCTTTCAGTGAAAATAATTTTCAATGGACAAAAAATATGTCTAAGGCACTATTTGCATTGCTGAGCTGGTTACCTTCAGATCTGTAGGTCAAGGGCTCGCCCTGTCCACACCAGTGTGACTGCATGCAACCAGTGATTGGCATCCCAGCTGGTAGGGTCATGCGCGCGTCTTTGCGAACTAGACCGGTTTAGCTGAACTTCTCTATAGAATTCAAGTTCTCTGCCTCGGTCAGCATGGACTCTATTATCCATTCTCTGGAAAGGGATAGATACACAGATGGGTTCATAGGCTGACTTGACTATGACTGTGGTCTACTTCAAGCTGAAGTGTCGAACATAAAAAGCACATTGTGGTGGCTCTGGTATCACAGGATATTCAGGAGTAACAGGGTATTCACCTATAGCAAAGTCGCAAATAAGGTCCCTCACGGGAAGGTACAACGACATCTTACCTAGTCCATGAATGCCCTGAGGTCCCTAAATGATATGGTGAGACATTAAATCATTACAATCACGTATCACATCTCACGATTTCTGTGAGATTTGTCTGGACCAGGAGGAGGAGTCTTCTTTACTTTTTATTGGTCTGCCCTTCACTATGATCACTGCGGCAGAAGCGCTTGTGTCGTCCATCATTCATCAGTCTATCCAAGTTGAAGACAACATTTTATGGTTCCTGGCGTGAACCCAAGGCAACGAAACTGCTGTTACCTCCTTTTTACATCTCTGTTTCTCTGCCTTCTTCGTTTTTTCTTTCCCTATCTCGCACAGGTGTCATAAAGGAACCAAGTCATGGACCCAAGTAAGTGAGAGCTACTTCTGAAACATAACCCACTAACAAACAAACTCTTGTACACGATTATACAAATTGCTCGTAGGGACCCAAAGCGTAAAAAGTGATACGAAGATAAAATTTACAAACGTTTAACAACAAAATTTATTTCAACACCCAATAGCAAGATTGTTGACTGCAGATACGACTATTGTTGTTGTGTGCACACTTTGTTAAAGTGATAATTGCATTCAAATTGCATGCATTCGAAAATAATATGTTTGTGGTTGTTGTTGCCGACAAAACATATTGTACAAACGAGACTGTGCATACGGTCTTGTTACCGCCTTGAATAGAGTCGTATTTTTGTTGTGTATTTTGAAAATCAGGGAACACAAAGCTGAATTACAACTATTTAGATGGAATTATAATATTTCACTTTTGCCATTTGGAAACAAAGTAAGAGTATAATTATATGGCTTTTAAAGAACAGAGCAAACAAAAGATATACTCGTAATAAATAAATCGAATTAAATTCAGTCCCAATTAAATGCAATTAAAAAAACAACATGTGTGTGTACTTCTATGCACTTGCCTTAAAATGATCATAAATATTTTTCTTAATTTTCTTAAAAGTTTTCATGCGAAAGTTTTATTATTATACATACTCGTACATATGTATGTATGTATTTCTATGCGATAATAATGCTTTTCTTTAATTGCATATTTATGTATTTAGTTTTTCGTTTTCTTCATTAGGCTTATTTATAAAATCTATTAAGAGTATTTCTATAAGTTCAAACAGATAATGAGCATCTTTTAGATTTCGTATACATTTTTGGAAATACTCACATTAATAATATCCATTAGAAGAATCCTTTACACACACATACACATATATTTAACACATGTACACCCTCCCACTGCATGGGTTTGAATAGCATTTAATTCATTTAATTCAGCTCTTTTGTATAAATAATATTTGATTGATTAATCTAAAGATAACAAAAACAAACATTCTGTTCCTATTGCCACAATCGAAAATTTTATATAAAAAAAAGAAAAACCCGCAAAAGTGTTGTTAACATTAAACTACAATATTCATCAATGGAAGGTAGTTCAATTTGGCAGTATTGATAAAAGGAATATCCATGGAACACTTGTGTCTCCGTCTACGGTGGGGTAAACAGTGTTGGTGACGCGAAAAAAATTAGGGATTCTTTAAATTTCCTAAACTGGTAATAAATGGCTGCTTAAGAAAATTAAATTATTTTTTTGGAAAAATCAGACGACAGATGCGCCAGTCGTCCTTGTGCTCAAAAATTAAAATGTCATTAAAATGTCATATAAGTCGCATAGCAAAAATTAAATTTTGTGTAGAAAATTTTCCGAAGTTTAAATACTTTTTATTGTAATAACCTTTTGGATATATACAAGTTTTTTAACTGGCAACTTTAAGAAAATCATAGCGGACCTAGAGAAATTTTATATAAAGAATACAACAAAATCCTCGTAAATCCTCGTAACTCGATATGAATATATTAATTTTTCGTAGATTTTTTACCCAATGAGTCTCCCTTTCCAATGACTTTGCCCATAAGGAAAAACAAAAAATAAGATTTTTATAAAAGGAAAACGTTCATATTTTCATTATTCTGATATTACTAAAAGTGTTAAGATACCATAAATATTTTTTTTATTCCTTTGAAAGGTCTATTTATGCCAATATGTATAAAATAAACATTGTGCAAATAACCGCCGAGGCTTTCGTGTGTGGCCGCGCATCCGCACTGCCCAATTTTCCATGCTTCTGGCGCATAAAATCAGATTAAATTTGACCGATTGCATGAATTATATTGACTTTGGAGGCCGATGTGGTTTGTGTCTTATTCGCATAGACTGTCTGACTGGGTCAAATCCCACGATCTCGGTGGTCAGTTTATACCACCCCCACGTGAAATAACCATGTCGCTAAATCGCTGGTGTAGAATGTCTAATGTGGTAAGAAATGTGTGGCACGTAGCTCCGTTCTGTTGAAACCACATGTCGACTAAAAGAATTTGGTAATCATCGGATTAAAGCAGTTGACGGTTATTGGCTGGTCAATGTCGTTTGGACTGTCATGTGAAATTTATCACCAGCGCAGAACTACGATTTCTTGAACTTTCTTATTACAATCGCCTTTTTTATAAATCATTTTGCTTAAAAAACACTGTTGTTAAATAATTTTTTTTTCAACAGTGAAACTAATAATATAATAAAATAATTTATTGTTTTTGGGCCTTTAGCTGGTCATATGCCAACATTTCATTGGTCGCTAAAACAAATCGTGAGTGAACTTTAAACAGTTTGAAAATATTCAACATCATACTCCTATATCAAACAAAATCAAATACAATATGAGAATTCTCTATCGTGTATGATTTTATTATAAAATACATGGTAGTCTTAGAATGCTTTTATAGAAAAAAATATACTCAATATGATTCTATTATTTTTACAACGTGTATACAATTAAGCGCTCTTTGAATATCAATGATTGTATTTATGAACAAAAAATAAATTTTTGAAACTCTACTTGCTTAAACCATTAGTTGGAGAGAAAGTAATAAATAATGAGTTTTCATATAATAAAATAATATAATTTTTGTTGAAAAAAAGTAAAAAGGAATTAGTTTTTTTATTCCTAAAGCTCCATATCATAAATTTATCCTAAATTAAGCCTGAAGTCCGAGAATTTCGGCAGTTTATGGCGCTTCGGCAGGTATTTGCAGATTAAGAAAAAAAATCTTCAATAAGGAACGTGATCACATGCCACTAAATTTCTTACTTGCTCGTATGGCTATCAATACCCTTAAATGGAGCCCTTGATCGTTCTTCAGATTATACATATGGAAAAATAAATAAAACTTCTTCATCTTATAGAGATTATGAAAATTGAAAAAATCTAGGAATATATCCAGTTCCGTAATGTGAAAAACTTAAACAGTTATGTTCATTTCCGAATATATCAGCCTCGGTTTTTGTGTTTTTCAAGAAGTACATTTTGACCAATAAAAATTAATCTGTTTTATAAATTATTATTATTATTATTATTATTATTATTATTATTATTATTATTATTATTATTATTATTATTCTTTTATTCACTCCAAAATATTAATTCTTAGACTAAATATATCTAAAAGAGCATCGACTACTAAGGTCATTATCTACGTTTTTATATATTTTTAAACCAAACTTGCATTTTGGTTTTGTAGCCTCATGTATCGAAATTCGTACCTTTACCTATTACGAGGGTGGGCAATAAGTGCGTGATTTTTAGAATGAAACACAGGTCTTTGGTGGAAAAATCAATTTCATAATCTGCTTTGAAATCTATACACTTTTTCCAATGTTTTATCTCATCCAATAACAATACTTGTTGAGGTCATCAAAAAGGTATTTGTTTGTGAGATGCTTTCATCGGTAGAGTCAAATCTCTTTCCATCAAGCCATTTCTTCAGCTTGGGAAAAAGAGGTAGTCACTCGGAGCTGAAAACGGATATTAGGATGGGTGAGAGAGCGATTCGTGGCCAAAATCTTTGAATTTTCCATTGGAAACTGAACATATGTCAACCCTTGCATTGTCCTCATGGAAAAGAGGTCAAATACTCATTAAATGGACCCAATAAGTTTGCATAATATTAGCCATTGATGTTTTATTCTCTTGAAGACAGTCAATATGGATTATATTACTTTTCATCCACTGTTATGAAAAGGAGCAAGAACTAGTCCATATTGCAGTTGAACAACGGAAAGCACTACTGCGAAGTTGTCACACGATTGCGTTTGTGGCCGATTGTGAGATTGCGGCACCCATCTAGCGGAAAGCTTTCTCTTACCCAAGAAATCATTGAAAATTGAAATTACTGAGCACCATATCTTGAATTTTCTCAATTGTTTCGGTTGTAGAGTCCTCAACTGAACGCCCACAACATGCTTGTAGCCTTGATTTGAATGATACGTTTTTTTTTCGCAAAAAAATTTAATTCAAACTGTTCAAATTTTGACAACTGTCAACTGACAGATGGCTTTTGGCACGATCAGTATTGCCTTTCCAGTTAAGAGGCGGTAATTTCCAAAAACGAAAAATTTATAAATTTGTATTCTGTAAAGCATTTGAATTAAACAATCCAAAGTAAAATACTTTAACCATCAAAAAGATTAAAAATGGCAATAGTTATAAAAAATATATTATTGAAAAAGTGATTTTTATTATAATGTCTCTAGAGCTTCGGCACAAAGGATATCAATGAGCCAGGTAATCTTTCTTCATGTCTGGAGCAGAAGTATGAAGAAACTATGGAGTGCTTTTTTAACTCAAATGCATGTAACTTGATTCAATTCAATTAAAGAGACTGAAAACTGACCTTCGTAGACTAGTAGGTAGTGTACTACACTCGTAGTGCGAAGGTCCCAGGTTCGAATCCTGACGCAGAACTCTGGCAGTTTGTGTCTGATAATTAAAGGGAGCGCACAACAAGCCTTCACTGGCTTAAGTGTATGTCGTATGACATGGGCTATCGCACCCCTCTAATCAACCTAACCTAACCTAAAGAGACTGAAAACTTCAAATACTAATTATTTTGGTTTTGTGTCGCCAGAGTTATTTATAAGAATAATAATACTACATTCGATTTACTTTCGAAAAGATTTGCTCACTCGGTTTTAGAATGACAAAAATTCTGTGAAAACGAGTTGGAAGCGTCATATAATCCAATTCCTTTTGAAAACGAGAAATTTCCTCGGTTTCGATTTATGGAACAGGGACGAATAAGCTTCAGGGGAATTTTTTACTAAATGCAGCCAACTCTAATGATAATGATAATTCGGGCAAGGACGAAATATCACTTACTTTTTTTATTCGGTTCGATCGAGAGAAAAACGACCCCTTTTGTATGGTCATAAGACAGATATTTAATAAGGCGCATGCTTTTATTGCAAGGATTTTTTATAAAGATCTTATTATCAGTTGGAAACTGCTTTCATGTTGCGAAATTTTTTTGAGGCCATAGAATACGTATTGAATGATATTAAAACTCTTTTTATACTATTTTGGTTTCCATACTGACAAGCCGTATAACAAGATCTTGGTGTTTTTATATCATTTAATAAGAAAAAAAGTAAACGAGCATAAAACCATCAATCAATACGTTAAAATGCTCACACAAACACTTACATACATCTTCATCATATATTAACAAATCCATCATACTTCCATTTTGTTACGCATTTTTTCTTCTTAAAAAAAACAATATATCGGAAATGGCAGTCAATATATTTCTGTTATAATTTTTTCTCCCTTTTTGCAAATGGATTTTTCAGGATATACATACATACATATTTACATTAGTATATGTATGTGTATTTATTGGTAAGAGTACTTAAGTTAAAGGTTTGTAAGGGTTAATTGTATTTGAAACGGTAGAAAATGGAAAAATGATAACGAAAACGAGAACTTGAATGGATTGCGGGTGTGTATTATTTTATAAAATGAATTTATCGAAGTTTGCAGTATATTAAGGAAAAGTGAAATTGTTAATGTTTTTTATATTGGAAAACATATAAACTTTCCAACATGTTTTATGAATATATAAAATGCCAGGGAGGGAACAAATGGGGACACAAACTATTAAAAATTAAATCATTTTAAAAAACATAAGCATTTGTTTTTTGTATACGATTTAATATGCTCGTAGAGTAACAAGGAAACGAGCTTTGTAACTCATATGATAACTTTATGGTCTATATATATACATATATATATAGACATATGTATGTTCCTCTTACTCCTCTGGAGAGCATAGGGACGCATTCATGGTTAAGTCAAGACAAATATTTTTTAATATATTAATGCTGGTGCAAATGTTAAAGAAATAGAAGAAGTTAATGCTTTAAGAAAGAAAAGGGAGAAGCAGGTGATAATTTTATAGGGAATAAAATTCTTTGGTTTATCTAAATATAACCTGCCTTTCATGAAGCGCCTTCTATTTTTAAATTCTAATAAAACAAAGCGTGTGTAAGACATAATTTTGTTTACATATTTAAAAGGGATATCAATGCTACTGTGTTTAGAATATACCATCCAGAAAATAACTGGCACGCATCTGAAATGTACAAATTTCCTTACTCTGGCGCATAATTTTGGCAGAATTTGACCTAGGGCATGGGTTATGTTAGTTTTGAGGGCTGCTGTGGCTTGTGTCCTATTCGAATAGCCTTGCGACTTAAAAAATTCCACAAAAAACTTTAACGGCATGTAGAATGTCCAATGTGGCATGAGCTGTGTGGCCCGTAGTGCTGTCCTGTCGAAATCATAAGACCTTGGTGTCCATATCATCTATTTTCACCCAAAAGAAATTGATAATTGTCTACCTATAGCGTTCGGCGTTGACGTTGACGGTCTGGCCAACGTCGTTATCAAAGATATATAGAGCGATGTGATGTCGGCAGCATTGAAGAGGCCGTCACTATCAATGGCGAGCACTATAGGTGGACAATTAGCAATTTCTTTTGGGTGGAAACAGTGACTTTTTCTCGATGCATTGATCGCTCTTAGATCTCAAGTGAATTGGCATCGTCCCGAATTCAATAATTTCGTTTGTTGACGTGGACGATTATTGCGACCGCAAATGGGCGAAGCGTGCGCAACGTTGTTTGAAGAGAATACTCAGCATTGAAAGCCTGTTGCTCTAGCACCCAATCAGCACATTAGCCGGCTATAATTGTTGCGTGGGTTAGACTCTTTATGGAAGGAGGTGCCAATCCAAATGTGGAATACACCTTAATAAGCCGCAAGATAGGCCTGATTGCAGAGAACGCCTTAGAATCGACATATTGGGATTATCCGCCACACTTTCACTAACATAAGCAATATTTTTTAGGCAGTAAGCACATTCCGAAGATGCACAGGTCTGACCATATTTGTAACGCTTCCTTTTAAAATTCTTTTATAATCTTGCCAACTCCTTGCACAGCACGTCGATTATGGCGAACATAATCACTCCGAAATGCTCGAAAAGTGGCCACATTTGAACCACCACTGTTTTTAGGCATTCTTTGGTTGTTAAACGACGTATATTCGTAAATGAAAATTCTTTTACTAAATAAATGACATTTTAGATGACAGATATTTAACAGCTGATATCCTTGCTGGATCGGTGGTTTTGAAACCACTAAATAGATAACCCGATATGTGTAGGATTTTCTAACTGATTGGACGTTTTTAGTACTATTTCATCTCCGAAGCAAATCACTGGACAAGGTTCAATATTATCACCACTAATGTAGACCATCTACACATCCGATTTCCCTCCCCCTCATACATGAAAGCTGCTTATTATGTTGATAATACCGCTTTCATAAAGTCTAGTAAACTGACCAAAGCACTGTTAAGGAAAGTGGGAAAAAATTTTTTCTGCCTGTAAAAAATTCCAGTAGTATAATAAATATAAAAATAAATCTAGTCCCTGTCAAAAGCACATTTAAGAAAGCAATTAATCGTCCAAAATAAACATCTTGAGAACACGAGCAGCAACTCCAAATCCTGCACAACCAAACTGGCTATGAGCAACAATGAATACCATGAATCCATTGAAAACTAAGGGATATACGTAATTAATTTCAGCTGCGAAACGTGAATTATTTGATTGAAAATGACGTGTATACTTTCATTGTCCTTATCACTATATGCCTTTAAATTTTCTAACTAAATTTAAACATATTTTTATTTTTATATGTATAAAGCCTTATTCTATTTTCCTTTGAGCAGTGTTACAATTAAATCATTAATGAGAGAAATGCATAATTATCGAAATAAATCGTTGTAATATCCACAGGTAGAATTTTAAGTATGAGATGTATGATTGAAAATTCAATAGATAATATTTGGAAGATCCAATAAAAAATCAATTAGAACTGCTTGTATATTAGGATCAGTTAAGTCTCTTACAGGTTCGTTGATAACACGAAAATTTTGCGCAAAAATCTTTTTGATATCGAACCCACCATTGGGATATAACCCTTAAATTGGTATTTAAATATGGGTAAATTCATGAAAGAATATTTCTAAGGACTATCTAAGCCCGTTAGAAATATATGAGAAGAAATCTTTTTGTGTTTGGCTCAAATCTGACGAAGGACTGAATCATGCATCAACCTGTTGTCATTGTATTGACAAAAAATAGAGCAACACAACTTCGGAACTTTTCAACACTACGCTTGCATGTCCTCATGTCCTGGCAGCTGTATGGAAGAGAGGCATTTAAGATAGAACGTATTGGC
The DNA here is from genome assembly GCA_963681545.1 of Germaria angustata. Lineage (NCBI taxonomy): Eukaryota > Metazoa > Arthropoda > Insecta > Diptera > Tachinidae > Germaria > Germaria angustata. The sequence goes on from OY813000.1 coordinate 62,178,778, forward strand.
TTCCATGGATTTAGAGAATGTATTGATATGAGTTATGAATTATTTATACATTAATTGACCTCTTTGAAGTCCTTTATATCTTAAAATTATCCTCGTATATCATCAGGCCATTAATGGCCTACTCGCCTACATAGTGCCATGTGTGTATCAGTTCTTTTAAATGCAAATAAAAAATTTTTCCAGCTTTTTAATGGGATTTTTGGCATATTGTATTTATGAAAAATTCTTTTGAAATTTTGTGACACGAGTAACAACATTGTACATATATAATCATATAAATCTTCAATCTGATGACTATATATTTTTAGCCATATAAGGGAATATTTTATTATGTACATAATATTACAGCAAATCAGAAGAAATATCTGAAGTATATGAAAAATTAAAATTAAAATACAAGAAAAATTTTATAAAAAAGTAAGGAACTGCGTTCATAAATCATGTTGAGAGTCATACATAAAAGATTTTTACTTGGATTTTCTTTGTTTTTCACTATTATGTATTTCACATTTTTAAATTTCTGTTATGCTTTTGTGTATGTGTGTGTGTACTTCTTATGAATATTTCTGTTTTTTTTCTAATATTATGTATTTTTGTTAGAAAAGTTTTAACAAAAGAGTTGAGAAAAAAGAAAATAACAACAGCCGAGAAAATCTTGATTTATGATTATTATTGATTTGAGAAGAATATATTTCTACCCAATAAAAATGTAATAAAAGAAAAGAGAATAAAAGTTAATAAAAATCGTACAAAAACCTTTTTGCAACTCACACATTTTCTCGCTTTTAATACAAAAGAGGAATCGTGTCTTTTAAGCAACAGGAAAGGAAGTGACTGACTCATCTGCGTAATTGGAAAAACCCATCTGACGCCTTCTAAGAAAAATTTTAATTAACAAGTTTTGTTGAAAATAGTTTAAAAGGAAACTATGTAAATTTTATTTCCTCCAGGCATACATAAGTTTGAAAAGGGTTTTATTTCAAATGCATTTTTCCATTTGCCTTAACAAAATTTTTATATTGTACAATTTTCCTTTTTTATTTGTGTGAAAATGCTACAAGAATTCTTTATTTTAAAATTCTTGTATTTTTTTATAATAGTGTACCATATGTTATGGTGTAGCGTGACAAGTTTATAAGTTGTAGGGGTGTGGCAGTGGTGTTCCTATAATGGGCAACTAAAAGAAAAGAACAGAAAATACCTTCTTCAAATAAACAGCAGCGACGTTGATTACTTTTGGTGTATAATCCTTCGAAATTACAATAAAATCTTACCGAGTTCAGATTTTTGACCTGGAAGGATTTGGGTATACGTTTAAACGAAAAAGTTAAAATCATTTAAGGAAATCTCCATTACACCTCTTGGTGGCATTTGGCTTCCACAAAACAACTCTATTTTATACGAGTTTGCTGCAGTTGTTTTCGCATTGTTATTTTTGCCTTGTGTCAGTTTCGTTAATCGCTTGTTGTTCTAACTGTGGCAGGTCTAGGATAATGGGACTGTCATCTATCGTTGCTTAGAAACAACGCCCTCTGTGTATTTGGTGTAGTGTTGAGGAACCTCGCTAGTCTTTGATTCCTACCTTTTTTTCCAGGGGTGGTGGATACCTGACCTTGTCATGATATTATCCTCTTTTCCCGGGGAAAGGGGAGGTCAGTGGGCTTCTTTGGATGGATTTTTTTTGGAGTGGTGTTGAAGCCACTTAATTTTAAAACTCGAAAACCGTGGTGAAAAATTTTTGTCCTCTGTTAGAAAACGATCCTGGTGTACCTGATTTTTTAGAACTTGAAATATAAATAACGTAGGACTTACACTTAACAATGCTGCTCTGATAATAACAACATACGTACACGAGCATACTTTTTCAATTGTCTGAAGAGAGTAAGTCGGACAGTGACTTGTCGCATATGACATTAAAATATTTTTAAAAATTTTTTTCATTAAAGAAAAAAGAATTATTTATTTATTTATTTATTGTCGAATTAACTTATAATTAAAATTATAAGGTAATATAGTTGAGGCAATGGCAGCGTTGGCCTTCAGCTCCATATTTCCTTAAAATATTTATAAATTAACAATTGTGACTATATTTATATGTGATATGTTCTATGTACTAAGTAATCAGTTATTGAATATTAGAAAAAAGAATTAGAAAAAATTAATCATTTATACTGAAAAAGTATTATATGAAAAAGATTATTACTTGTTGCTGGCTTAGCTGAGGGAATAGCCAATGAAATGCAGGCAACAAATAATATTTTTTAAAATAATTATTGTGGAGAAAATCTCTAATAATGAATAAATAAATATTGAACAATTATTGTTATTAATTATCGATATCATTTCATTATCGGTCGATATTTAGCCCGAATGTCTACGACATAACAGACAACTATCAGCATTTTTGACGCACATTTTATTGTAATCTTAATATTGTTGGTTATAAAGGTACGGTAACTAAATCAAAGTCTCAATCATTTAAAAAAAATCAGAAGAACCCTCTATGATTGAAAAATCTTTCAAATGTTTCCTCACACATAACGTGTGATTTGAAAGTAGTGAAAAGCCTTTTCATTCTCAATTGATCTAACATACTCGTGGGCTAATCATTGCAAAATGTTATATTTTTGGATCATATTCATTGGATCTGAAGTAATTTTTTTTAAAGTACGGCAAATTCTATTAGTTACTCAGTATATATCATTGTAGGCTTCTCCTTTTGAGTGCCCTTAACTGAATTATGAGCTAATTATAACATTACTGAGGAGAAAACATAAATATATTGTTCTTCTTAAGAAATAAGTTTCATATTAAATAGCAAATTGTAGTCTTTGAAGGACAAAGCCCGCCAAGAGTAACGATTTGTTTTGTCCCATGTTAAAGTGATGATTTTACTTAAAACTTAATCAAGATTTGCTCATTTTAGCTTCCTAAGAAGTCGAAGAAATGCACTAACGCGTTATAACGTTTGCAATAAAAATGTCATCCTTTAAGGACAACTTCCATTTTTCACTGTGGATGTTTAATGTAATATTAAAAATGATCTCGAATGCTAGAAAAGATTTGGAAATAATAGTCTTCTACAGATAAATAAGCTTAATATCCGGCTTGGAAAAATTATTTCAGTAAGTAAATGAGAGGAACCATCACCAAGTCTATCGCTTAAAAGCAGTGGTATAATAAATATAAAATTTGAATCTGAAAATGGCTAGATTTGGTGTGGATTTGGGATGACGGCGTCATCACTACAGGCCAGCATATAACAGTTAACGGCGATCGCTCTAGGTCAATGATAATTCCACTTGCCTTGCCCTGAATAGGATTATACGTACGCCATCGATGTGTGGTTTCAACAGGACGGGGCTACATGCCACACAGCTCATGCCACATGGGATATTCTGCATGAGGTTTTAAGGGCACATATGGCATTCAACAACACGTACAAATTATAAAACTGGATTCAAAATGGTTTCCCTGTTTAGGCACCCTTCTGCATACTTCGCTCATTTTACGGTCGCCATAATAGTCCTCAATTGCTGAATGAATGAGTATGTCAACAAATAAAATTGTCGAATTTGGGCTGTTACCAATTCACATGAGATCCCAGAATGTGTAATGCATTTGATGGTGAAGGGTAGTTAGGATTCGGCAGAACCCAATAAAACAGAGTTTCTTGTTTTATTTATCCATATTCTTGAGGCATCTTAAATCAAAAAGAACTTTACATATATTCTTGGTCATTATTTTCTTGTTTTTCTCTAAATCTTATTTATATAGAAACAAAAAAGAGTAAAATTAAATACAATTGAAACACTAGCAGCAATAAAATGAAATAAGTCAAATTGAATAAAATAGTTTATTACATGAAAGGGATTCTTTGTAGTTATAAAAGAAAAGATACAACAACAACAACATTAAAAACGGAACGCAATAAGATGTAGCATCAGCAAAAAAACGTTTTAAAACCCTTTGGGTATTTACGTACATCTTCTTGCTGAAAAAGGTTGATAAAAGCAACATTTATTGACTGCATAGTATGCAGATAATAAGAGTTTACAATATTTTAAAAGGATATACATACATATATATACGAGTACATACACATATAATAGAGGATTTTCTCTAAATATAAATCGATTTAACTTAAATTTAAATATTTTGATTTACTTTAAGTGCTAATTTAATGTAATGTGGTGAGGTAAAGAAAAGGTAGCATTTTAAGTAGATTATTTTACCTTATTTGCTTAGAATTGTTTTATTCTATTCAAAACCGCAAGAAAGAAAAGAATCGATAAATCCTGCATAATCTTATAAGAAGCTTTAAAAATCTAAAATGAAGTTTATTTCTCAAAATGTTAAGTTGCCCTAGACGGGTGGAAGCTATTATAGGGAAAGCGGTTTAGTCCAGTCTTAGCCTGTCCTAATTATACAAAATATATTTTTATTATTCAATAAATCCATTTGAAAGGCGAAATAGCGGAAGAAAATTTAAAATGAGATTCAGGAGCCCGTGCCGGAATCACACCGGCCTTTGAAACTGTCTAAATCTAAGCCAATAAACCTTGCAAGAGTTATTTTGAAAATTATTCAAGCTGAAATGCGCACACTAGTTGAGGTAACAACACCATATCATTTACTTCAGAAGTTTGAATTTTGCGAGAAGTCTATCATCTAGATGAGTGCCCCGTCCCACCTTAACTCAATAAGGAGAGGATTTTTTCATAGCGCTTCAAATGAATTTTTCCTCTGGCATGTATCTTTCACAGATTCAGAAATAAAACAACACTCTGTTCAATTTGGTTTCATTACATTTTAATTAAATACGTTTGTAACACTGACTTCTAATGAATTTAAATATATGTAAATATTAGTTTACTGTAGTTGAAAGGAATTAATTTCATGTCCTTTAAACGCAAAGTGTATATTTTTTATAATTGTTTGAAACCTTGTATTGGGGAAGATTTAAAACGGTTATAGAGGCGCTTAGTGAATATATTTCGCTGGTATCTTGAAAACTCATGTGATCGCATAGAGTTAAGCGTAGAGATGGTATACAATACATGTGCCAACATAATTACGGAAGTTCACCAACATGCAACATTGAAGAGGTTGTTATATTTATTGAAGATGCAGGGACAATAGTACTATTGATCGACTTAGAGAGTTCATTCAAGATCTGGCCACTGATTTTTAGTTAATATTATTTTAAATATAGAAAAAAATAATGTTAAAAACAGAAGAGTGTGGATTGATGCCTTTTATTATCAAAATTTAAAGTTCGGTTTACAACATAACAATAGGCTCTAAAATATTTGAAGTAAGAAAAATATTAATAAGTGCATTACCTGCTGAGATTTTTCATACGATGCCAAAAAAAAAATTTAAATGTTAAATATGTATATGGATTGACTTACTGCCTGTTTCACGATGTCGAACGACATCGTTCGTTCGCATAAATACATTAAAACCAAAAACAACATTTTAAAATTTGTTGCTGTTTCAAACGTATTTATGCGAACGAACGATGTCGTTCGACATCGTGAAACAGGCAGTTAGTCTTGTTTACGAAATTCCTTGTAAAGGGAATGACAAGATTGAATGTGCATAAAGCTGATATTAATAAAAAAAGAGAGCACCGCATTATCGCAACATATAATATACCTGATGCACACAGTTCAAGTTTTCTTGCTCAAATTTCAATTCAGCTGGGAGAACGATAGGAAGAGTATGTAGTCTTCTTCCTTTCTCTCTTCGACCTGAATAAAAACTTGAGCAAGAAAACTTGAGGTGTGTGAAACAGGTATTACTAACAAACCAAATACCTGAATTTGACAATGTAAAAATACTGGATAAAGAAAACAATATGAGAAACAGATTTATAACAGAAAGTTTTAAACTGAACGTCCATACCATCCATTCTATGCGTTGATGCGTTTTATGCGTCTGTCTAAAAAGTAGATTCTGGGTAATTGTATGTAACAAGTTACGGAGCAAAACGTATAGACGCATAGAACACATAAAGTTGGAAAAGCCGAAAAAATGTTAGCTGTTTTTGTTAGCCAAGGATGACAAATGATATATTATTTTCAATGATATCGATTAAAAATTAGTGTGGTGGATTTTAACTTTCCCTTTTTTTCATTAATAAAGTTTTTAATAAAAGAAAAACCTTTCGCACTAAAGTTTACAACTAATTTTAATAATAAAATATATTAAAGTAAATTTTTAACATATTTCTTTCATTAATAAAATTTGCCTTCTAGTTATCGATTACTTTTATGTACTGAGTGTCACCTCTGTTTTATTTATTATTTTTTAATCAATTACAATGAAGAGGAATCTTATTGGATCTGCAAAAATACCACTCACTTCTCGTTCCGTGGTCTTTTGCAGCTTTCCGTAGTTCCAAAATATTATGTATGTAAATCAACTCAATGACTTCCATAATTTTTTTTTTAAATCACAATTTCACATTCCATTTTTGCCGAAATTGGTTCTTTTTGATTAAATATTTATACTACAGCTGATAAAAAAAACGACGCATGAAACGCATTGTACGTCCTGTTTCACACACGTCAAGTTTTCTTGCTCATGTTTCAATTCAGCTGGGAGAACGATAGGGAGAGTATGTATGTATGTGTTCTTCTTCATTCCTCTCTTCGAGCTGAATAAAAACTTGAGCAAAACTTGACGTTTGTGAAACAGGACTATGTAACTTGTCTTAAGAAACGTATAGAACACACAGAAGCGCATGGAACGGATACGCATAGAACGGATGGTATGGAGTTTCAGCTTAAGAATTCAGCAAAAAATCAACAAAACAGTGAACAAAAAGGAAGATGCTGACAATTTAAGCACTAATTATAAGATGGTCATGGAAAAGAGTGTGTCTTTTTGAAAAAAGCTTTTCCAAAAGTTTGTGTATTATATGTTGATTTATTGATATTAGATAAATATTTAAGAAATTAATTTATTAATGTAATATAATAACCATGAATTGTAAGTAATTGTTATATTTTCACCACTAATTAAAACATTTTTAAATTCTTGATGTTTTTAATTTTTAATCAGATAGACGAATCGATAAGTTGTATAAACGAAACGTCGGGAAAACAGAAAACTTTGAATTTTTATTGTCATAAAAACATGTTAGGCCTGATTAGCTAAACAAAATAAGAAACTAACATAAAAATGACTACCGTATTATACCTACATACAGACAAAAAACAATTAACCAGGAAACGATGAACTAACTTTAGTAACGTCTAAGCTTAAATATTTATAAAAATATATCATGCAATTATTCATGGACATGTAATAATTAAAAAAAATGAAACAACATTTAAAAAGGTTGATGTTCAAATTATTTAATTACCTGTAAAGGACATGCAATGTTGTCCTTTCCACTACAATTATTTAATATTTACATACATATATTTCAAATCATTAGGAGTCACAAACTTATTTTTCATGCATGTTAATTTATATGTACTTGTATACAAGCAAATAATTATAAAAATTAATTCGTATATATTGCCCAAATACTTCGAAATGTGTTGCATCTTATATGTGCATAATTATGTAACACTATAATTATTAAAGCAAATAGTAAATTAAAATATTAATTAAAAAAACAAATATTTAAAAAATACAAGAGTTGCTGGAGGAAACAAAGTCAACTTTTAAAAGTTATAATTTCCAACATTTATAATCAAGAGTTGTTTTTCGTGTGTTTGGGACATACGAGTAGATGAATAACATGAATAATATAAATTATTTGAATAAATTTGCCATTTTTAGTTCAACGAGAATTAGTTGCCATAAATGTATTTTACACAAGTCTTATGCATTAAACACATTTGAGACAGCAGGCTTCACGGCTACACGACACGCCCTGTAACCAGCTACTTAGATATTTTGAAAACGACAGCTACATAGTAAACAGCTGTTTTTTTTGACGAGCGAGGTAGGCTTGAAAATGCCTTCGCACTTACAGCGACCGTCGTCAACTGCGTTGTGTGGTGTTGTCCACTAAAAAACTCCCTCCTCCGTTTCTGGTGGGATGCCTTCCCGGGACTGTTTTCTACATTACTTCGGGAAGGCCCAGAAACTTCATCCTCCTAAGAAGGATTTTGCTCGTAACATATTTTTCTTTAATTAATTGCCTCTGCAGTAAGTTGTAGGGCTACTGTAAATCTGATTTTGCTGTAGTTTCCTGATTCCACTTTTAATTAAAAACTTTTCAAAACTCATTTTAATGGTGATGAAAAAGGGAAAATCAAAAACTACAATATTATGAAACTGAATGTATAAATGAATATACAAACTAAAATGAAATTTTGTATTGTTTATTATGATCTATTTAAACTGATTAATATATAACATCCAGTTCTAGCCATTTTGCGAATATGTTAACGGGTCAAAAATTCCACATCAAATTCCACATCAAATTCAGTAAACCACTTTTTTGTCATAGAAATTGACGGTTCAGAAATCACATAGTATTAATAGATACTTAGCTTTTGCTTGAAGTAAGGCTTAACGAGCACACGAAATTAATTTTTTTTTCCAATTTGCTTCTCAAATCACGCAGTAGTCTGCTATCAATGGCTGGAAAACACAAACTAAATGATACAGGTTGAGTCACAATACAATTACTCAAAGGGGGCGGAGACAGGTAGAGCATCCCTACAGGGGAACGACATTTTCATTGCTTTCAAAAGCTCATTTATTTACTATTTAGGATGTCAAGTTGAAAATATTATGATTAAAAATGTGAATGAAATCTGTTTATCTGTGAAACTCGAGTAGAAAATGTCTTTTCATTTATTTAAATATACGTGTAAAGATATAATTTTTTTAATCAATAAGTGATAAAATTTCTCTCATATATAGAAAACAAAAATCGGGAAACTGACAAATTTATGCGCTTTCCAGATGTGAAGTTTGTTCCCAGTCGTAAATAAAAAAATCTTAGTTAATTGTAGAATTAGTTTCCTCGAAAAAGTATAAGTTCACAATACTACGCCATAATGAAAACATCTTCCAAATCGGCTAATATAACTCAAATTGGCAAACCTATGTCAAAGGTAAAGATGCGAGATCGTATTATTTTCGGTTCCTAGTCTAAGTATTTTCATGACTTCTATCGAAGCTAATTTTGTTTACTGGATCTCAGTAGAATGTCCATTAACTTGGGATGTTAATTACAAACTTACACAAAAGACCTTTTGATGTGATATGAATAAATGCAAAATAGCAGATCAACTAGATACTTATATAAACTTCGTTCATAACTGAAAATATGAGTGATTAAGAATAAACGAGAAGACAAATTTCCCGTATTCTTCTTCCAGTTAATATTAGTTTGAATTGCCCATCATTGATATTTGAATAAGATCTTGCCCAAGTGTTCAACTCCATTGCTGATGAGGTGCGTACAGGCACCGAAAATGTGCGCATGTTTCCCCAGTTAGTATTTAAATTTACTTTTCGTATCGTTTCTAAACATGGAACACACTGAAAATAAGTGAGAACATCATCCTCCAATGAAGTCTGATGAGATTTGAGCTTGAGACCACCAAGGAAAAATACTCGTATGTTCATTTGGTTAACATTAATAACGTTCAACTAAAATGTACTTAACAGAATTATAGAATGTAATCTGGACTAATGAACGAGTCCGATGCAAGACAAAGTCCTATTAAGAAACGGACTGGGCCCCACGTGTCAGTCATTCTATTCCCCGCTTCAAGTGGTTGTTCCAGTGCAAGGAATGCTTTTGGTATCGTTTACCCTCTAAATATTCTAAATATATTGTTATTTGGATTGTGATGTTAAACAACGTGGCTGCAACAACGTAGCTGTAACGACGTGGCTGCAACGGTGAATAAATATTTTCCTTAAATATTGCTTGCGTACATAAAAGCTCTTCAAATATTTGCTTAGTGTGAACGCGCCCTTAATTTTTTTTATATGTTTTACCCCAATGGCTGCGTAGAACATTTGAAGATTGTTGAAAAACATTTTCATGGTTTATTTTATGCGGAAATACTGGGTGGTCCAAGCACAAGTATAATTTTTAATAAATAAAATGAGCTAAATTTGATATCTTTTGGCTCATTATGGTTTTATTCAAAATAATGGATTACGATTTCATGAATTAACTGCGGCAATGTTCTAAGACTGTGTGGAAGGTTTCTGGTTCTCACGAATGTATCTTATGTTACTATGGTGCGGATCGTTTCTAGATTATTCACACCCCTTAAGAATAAATCTAAATGGGTCAAATCGAAGCTCCGAGTCGGCAAATTGACATCATCAGAACGGCTGATAACTAAATTACCGAATTTAGTGCGCAAAAATCTATCATTTTATGAGCTTAGTGAGATGGTATGCCATCCTGGTAATGTAGAAGAAGTTCATATCCAGTTCTAATTCAGGCCATAAAAATTCCGTTGACAGAAGTGGTCGTAGACAGAAGTATTTTCGAAAAAAAATTCAATGAAGCCAAAATCCATTCGAAACTATTTCTCTTTGTGGATGCATTAGGTTGTTGACAGTGATGTTCAGCTTGTCCGATCCCTAGATTCGATAATTTTTTATGTCGACATACCCGCACCTCATCAGAAAATATGATTTTCAGCCGAATTTCCATGCCCGTTTGAAGCTCCTGTAAGACCTCAATAGGGAGTATGATCGTTTGCCTTCATTTGCTGAGTCAATTGGACTTCGAACGATCCGAGATCGTTGTTCAAAGTTCTCATCATGCTGGCGCCTGATATGCCGAGTTGATGGGATCGATGGCGAGTCTAAGTTTCTTGGATTGAGTTGCGTACTTTCCGCAACAGCACCCATAATTCCATCGGTACGCACCGTACGATGACGGAAACCTTCAGTGATGTCCACTAGCAAGCCAGTCTAATGCACAAACATGCATATAGCAATCAATGTGGGTGCTTCATTTTGGCGAAAGACTTCTTTTTGATAAACGCACAGTTTCTACAATACAGAACTCACTTTGAAAAAAAGTTTGCAGTATTTCGCAACGGTGCTTAAGCGTAAAGCGGTTCAAGTTGGTATCATTATTTCGAACAAAAGAAATCTATCAGTGTAAAAATAAGATGTGTTTTATGAAGAAACTTGTATTTGGCCCACCCATTATGTTTACGTGCTTAAAACACGTTAAAAGAAAACATTCTCTTTCCATCGCGGTCCTTTAATACACGTACTTTGTTGTTCTAAGTTTTACTATACAATAGCCCATCATTGCCGTATACTATAATTATTAGTACTATATTTCTGCTTATATTAAAAAACACATAATTATATTTTATAAATATTACGGTCACTAGTGTATTTAAGTTTGTTTTGAGCAATAATAATTTATACGGAACATATTATAGCGATTAATATTTTTAGTACAAAAGTTGGCATAAAATTTATGTGTTAGAAAAACGCATTTAACTAATTATAGGCCACCGTCAAATATAAGGAAAGCATACTAGCAGAGACCACATTTAATGATTGGCGTCCTAGTAATTTATATTTAGCAAAATCAATTATTAGTGATGCGTTGCCAAACAGAAGGCACCCATATGCATTTTGGTGTGACGGTATTATGAAACACTTTAACAAAACTGACGCGAAATCTACAAAATTAATCGCCATTTAGATGATAATGATTGTATTAGGTAAAAGTGTACTGACGATTTGGTTAGTTCCAGTGAAATACGAGCGTTATAACAGTTGCTCGAGAAAAAGTGTCCTTCAATATTCTCTCAATATGTAGAATAAAAAATTAAGATTATATCTGCGGATGACACTGCTTTCTTGCGAGAAGCATCCTGCAAGTTGCAGGAATATTGGAAGCAGTTCAAATTAATTGGCTTATTTCTGTGAAGCTCTACACCAAGTCCAGATTGTAAACTTTTTGTTTACAAATCGATTTTGAAAACACTATGATGCTTTGGGATTCAATTATGGGGCAATAACTTGACGTCAATTATAGAAAAAATTCAAAAGCGACAAAATAAAATCCTTTTTACGACTACATCCGCTCCCTGGTTCATCAGAACAGATTTAACAGCTGTCAAGTGATTTATTCTCAGTTTGGTTTGGCAATTCATCATGAATAGACTCACACCTGAATAACGCTTGCACACAGCTCGTGCCACAATAGATTTATTGAAAGACACGTTTGGTGACCGCCTAATTTCACGTTTTGTACCTGTGAATTGGCCTGAATTGGCCTCCAAGATCTTGTGATTTAACACCGCTAGACTATTTCTGTGGGGATATGTAAAGTCATTGGTCTATGCAGATAAGCCACAAACGCTTGACCATTTGGAAGACAACATTCGCCGTGTTATTGCCGATATACGGCCACAAATGTTGGAAAAAGTCATCGAAAATTGGACGTCCAGATTGGACTACATCCGCGCCAGCCGTGGCGGTCATATGCCAGAAATCATATTTAAAATGTAATGCCACAAGATTATCTTTCGGATAAATAAAATTCATTTCAATCGAATAATCCATCGTTGTTTTATTGCAACTTAAAGTTCTATACCTCTGTAAAAAACACCCTTTATGAATATCATCCAAACCCACTAGCACGTAACGTTCTAAGCTTTAGAGGCGACATTTGGCTGAGCAGCAGGTAAACTCTTGGTCTATGTCGAGTACGAGAAACTTGAAGATAATCACAAAAATTTCATTTTTCGGCACGGATTGTACCTCCTCTCCTGGGGCCATGATGTATCATGTTCAACTTATAACTTGGCGCTATGCCTTCTGAATAAAAGTGAAAATTTTTCGATTATCCATAAAAACTTATTATGTTACTATCGAATACCTGGAATAAAAGGGCAACAGGTATGTATATAAGTATTAAAAGTAAGTAGGCTTGCCGGTGTCTCAGATTGTGGGAGCCTGAAATCGGGGTTTATATATTAAACACAGAGCTGACCAGAGACATATCTTGTGTCATATGAACTATTAGTCCTGGTTGCTATTCGACTGGGCTGCCTGAGCGGTTGCGATTGGTGAGTGACTTATAATAGGGAACAGTTTACTGGCTGGGACGTTGGGGCTGTAGGAGCTTAGATAGCACCAGCATTTCAGCAAAGTATTTGTTCATGGTGCTGCACCCTGTACACAAATTTCAAACATGTCGGCTCTAAATGAGGCACACAAGATCCGGACCCTTGTGAGCCTCTGGGGCTTAACAGTAGGGCAAAGCTGTTGACTCCGAAGTCTGGCAGATGTGGTGGTGAATTTATATTGCAGATTTGATAAAAAATATCTGATGCTTAGCTCAAGTTTAAAAAAAAAATTGTGATTGTGCAGGTCAACATTTGAAGAATTTTAGTCGATTTTTAGCCAATATTAAATTTTATATTTTTAAGCAGGGACCGTAACTCTTATGACTTTTATCAAAAAAATCAAGAAATAAGAGTTATTTTTGATTTTTATATTTTTAGATAGAAAATAAGAGTTATTTTTGATATTATTTTTTTAAATGAAAAATAAAAGTTATATTTGATTTTTATATTTTTAAATGAAAAATGAAAGTTATTTTAAATTTTTATATTAGTTTTTATAAAAAACTTCAAATTTAGTTCTTGCGTAATAATCCTTAACAAGAAGCTTTAATATGTGTTTATCAGTTGAACATTTGGTATAAAAGGAGGTTTATTTATTTCATATAACGTTTATAAACGCCCCTGTCACCCAATTTGCGCTTCATTTTCTATTTAAAACAATCACGTAATTCGATTATGCAAAACGCTCACTTATCGCCAACACACGTTAAAGCCATTTAAAGGACTACAAACTGAATCTGCGTGTGTTTAAATTAAGATCGTAATCCCTTTTTTTAAATAATGATTGTACACTAGTTTTAATTTGGACGCCCCACTGGCCATAAATAATTTGATATATATCAATATGACATGTGATTTATTTATATTACGAATAGTTGTGAATCACTCTACAATTTAAATATGCAAATTTAGGCGTTAATTTACAGGAATGCCAAAGTGTCAGCTTAAAGGGTAAATAAATACAATTGTTTGACGCAAATAAATTTTATTTGCCACAATGAAATACTAGATGTTGAATTGATGAAATTTCAGCTTAACACGCAACCTCAGCTGAAGTAATGTAATGAAAACTAATTTTGTTTAACGTTTTTTTTTTTTACAATGACCGCCACTACTTTTTGTCTTGAAATATTTCCTAAATTTATTTAGTTTGAAATAACTAATCAAAAATAAACTGTTACTAAGCATAATAAATTATAATTATTTCTCTATATAGCATATAAGTAGGAATCTTTGTTTCCAAGCATCTATCCATTTCAGGGTCATGTAGTGTTCCAGAAAAGTTAAGCTTCTCAAACTACTGCAAATTAATATAAACAGGACAATCACTTCTAAACGCATGATAATTTTGTATCAAGCGCATTCACGATCTTTTGAGTTTTAGAAATAAAATTTTCGCGGAAGTTACTATACTTTAAGTCGCTTAAGTGAAAATTTAAGATCACGGAAAATGTTTTTCGCGAGATTTTCAATTAAACGAGCTTTGTGGAAGTGAGAACAGTCGAACTTGCTTTAGTCGAACTCAACATTTTTAAAATGGTTCTTTGAATCGAAGACATAATTTGAAGTTGATTTTAAACTTAGATTTATTCTGTATTTATTTGATTAATTATGTAAACGGTTATTTTTAAGCAACTTTATGGGGCGATGTCATCAATGGGCCGTTCTTTTAAAAGGCGACGAAGGCATTACTGTGATTGTCGAGCGCTACCGTGCGATGATTACAATTTTTTTTTTTGACTTGACCGACAATACGGTGCCACATGCTACAGAACACACGAAACAATGGCCCAATTGAGAGGCGAGTTTCATATTTGGGCCGGTCAATTGGCTACCTAGATCGTGGATCGAACGCTTTTAGACTATTTTTGTGGGACTATATTAAGGCTCATATCTATGAACCAAAGCTCACAAAAAATTATCCTTTATGTCGAGAAATGACAAGGCATTCCATGGCGTTGTTTGTTTTACTTAATCCTATATTCTTGCAAACAAAATGCTAAAGCGAATTTTTTTTTAAGTGAAATATAGTGATTTGAAGGAATATTTGATTTGAATTAATAGATATTTTAAATTTTTGCATCATTAAAATATGTTATGTCATTATCGCCTAGTTTTTGGGCAGAATGTGCAATCGAGCTGTGTGGCAAGCAGTGCCGTCCTGTTGACAGATCACAACTTGGCGAATTTTGCATCACGACTTTTGGGGTGCAACCGTACAAAATTCATTTGATCCAGAAGTTGAAGATAAATGAATGATAGACAACAACGTCTGTTCGCTGAGTGGGCAAAACTGTCGAATCCACATGAAAAAGTCAGTGTTTGTTGCGTTCTTTGGGCTGGCGGTGTCATTATTCCATTTTTTTAAACAACGTTGGCCAATCCATTACCGTCAACTGAGAAGGCCATAGGTCGATGACTGGCAATAACATATGGCCTCAATTGGCATTCGTGTCATGCAGCTCATGCCATGTTAGACATGTTGTACAAGCGAATAGAGGGCATGCTCATCTCGCGTCTAGGTGATGTGAATTGGCCACCGAGATCGTGCGATATAACATCGTTACACTTTTTCTAGTGAGGTTTTCTTAAGAGACAACTCTATGCAGCAAGGAATAACTATTCCTCAATATCCTCCTTATATGTATATAGAAAATCAGAATTATATCAGAAGCTAAGCCGAAGTTATACCGAAAACTTTCGATGTAGAAGCAGAAACTTAGAAATTCTAATCGTATTAAGCCAAGTTTGTTGTTTCTTGAGATGCGTTTATGTTCTATTAGAAGTGGGATATGTGTGTAGATTGTATAAAAATGTACCACATCCTGCTCAAAAAATTAAAAATTATTGCAAAATCTATTGTTTTCAAAATAATTGTATGTTCGTTGTTTGGTTTTTGTTTAATTTTATTACATAAACTTTTTTAAAATTTAATATGGAAATTCATTTTTTGGTATATTCTCCCCAACTAATCGTTAGAAACAATTAGAGCTTTTGCAAAATGCATAGAAAAAAGTCAAAAGTTTGTTGTGGCTTTAGCTCTTCATATGTATTTGTTGTAATTCATATGCAATATTGAAATTCTCATATTGTATTTGATTTATGTGGCATAAACATCCGAGGTTGAAAGTTTTCAAACTGCTTGAACTTCATTGACGGTTTGGTTTTAGCAACCAATGAAATGTCGGCTTATGAAGAGCTAAAGCCACAACAAACTTTTGACTTTTTTAAAATTTTTCCAACAAAACACGATTCCCCTCTTATCGACTTCCATTTTGAGGAAAATTTGAACTTTCGAAATTAATTTCGATGCAAAATTATTTTAATCACAACTTACGTAATTAGCCCCCCGTTGTTCTCAAATCTGTGCTCGACTTTTGCCATAGAAAATATAAAACAAACGCTCTTATCAACATCTATATTTATTGATTTTTATTTAAGCATAAAAGGTTGAATGCTTTACAAACATGATGGTTGAAGTCTACCAATGAGTTGGTTAGCACCAATAAAATTTTTGTTATATAGACAAACACCAATTTTGAATGTAAATAATTTTTTCTCATATTCTTAAATAAACACTGGCAATATATTGCGTGTTAGAAAATCAAGCTCTAAATTTATTATTATACGTGTATGTACGAGTACACATATGAACAAAATATTCGTATGTTCCTGTTTACTTTACTGTAATTAATAATTTGCTCGCGTGTCGTGGCTTTTAATATTGATTCATCGTATTTTCCCATTATTCGTTTCATAAAAACTTTTATTATGAAAATAAAGAACTGTGTTTTCATAACGGATATTTACTTTAGCGCGGAATAAATTTAATGGAGAAAATGAACAGGAAATTGTATATGTGCGCACACAAACGACCACAAAATCATTAGTCAGTTCAATGAAAAAGATTTTTGTTAATAAAAGTCATTAATTTGGAAAATTTTTGTTTATTGTGGTTTCGGTTGTCTATATTACTGACATTCTTTTTGGCGCAAAACAGTTCAACACTAGACTTCAGCCAGCTTTTTTCGAAAGTGTTCTAACTCGTAGGCTGCACCAAATCTGCAATATGTTGAAAGGTATTTTACTCCAAAATCATTCATATCATATACATATTTGTTCCAAGCAATGCAAGGAGTTGCACTAGAAACTAGACATCAATTTAAATACATCGATCTTTTGAAAAAAAAAAAAAAATCTGAAATCAAAATCGCGCCTCACAAATTTAAAGAAAAGTATCAAGATCTAAATTTCCCACCTCAACCTGTAACTATAAGATGCGACAGACAGACAGAGGATGTCTTATATAATTCTTTCTACTTGATATCTGATAAACTGTCGGCTGATTAATATTTAAAGTACTTCCAACAACTGATTTTTTCATAACTTCTTGACGATGACTTCAGATCCAATGAACAGGATCCAAAAAGAGAACATGTAGCAAAGAGAACATGTGGCAAGCCCATGTTAAAATTATTGGAAAATATCGGAATATTTAATACTTCCGGACTGATCACAAGTATTGGATTTTATTTACTTCTTTGGTATTATTTTTTACTACGATGATAATTATAATCTATTATTTGATCTCGTAAAAGATCCTTGATTAATCTCAGTGAGCTACAGTATATTTTAAAAAGATATGGTTAGGTTAGGTTAGGTTAGGTTGATTGGAGGGGTGTGATAGCCCATGTCATACGACATACACTTAAGCCAGTGAAGGCTTGTTGTGCGCTCCCTTTTAATTATCAGACACAAACTGCCAGATATAGTTGGACGAATTACGCTAGTTTCTAACTAAATCTTAGCATTTTACTAAAATTTCAAGTTCTTTTAGAACCGAAAACCGAGCGTATGGAACTTTAAGACAAAAATTTGGATGTTATTTCCATTACGATTGGTACTTTTATGATTATTCTTTAGATCACCTTACTGTGATACAAGGTAACACAAAAGTAATAAAATAATAGCCAATTAAGAGCCAGATGTTTTGTGAGCAATAATTTAAAATGTCCTAAAATGGGCGCAATTAAGCATCAACTTTAATTTTTCCAATTAACATTATAAATTTTACACTTTCAAATAAACTTTCCTATTTTTATTTATAACAAAAAGGCAGCAAGTTCAAATGGTAACATTACTCTTGCACCACCTTGTATCTGGCGACTACTTTTTATGCATGTGTATTCCTATAAGCAACATAAGGCCTGAATACTTTGCACATTATTAATTTCGCTAAGCTTTTTCACCAGGATTTTTCGTACTGAAATAAGAACGGGAAGTCTTATCAGGTTGTAACTTGCCATTCAATATTGAAATAGTATTATCATCCATGTTAAGAGCATGAATAATAATACCTCCGATTTCAATTTTAAAGTATTTTTTAGGGTTTAATTTTTAAAATCAAACGAAAATTCGTTTCTAACAAATATTTTGCTGGTTGTGGCGTTAGTTGTTCATATGTCGACATTTCATTGGTCGCTAAACCAAATCGTCAGTGAACTTCAAGCAGTTTGAAAACAACAACCCCGTACGTTTGTGTCAAACGAATCAAATACAATATGAGAATGCTGTGTTAAATAATAATCATTACAAAATACATAATCATGATAGATTTGGAATGTTTTTATACAAACAACAAAACAAACAATTACAGTCAACATGAGTGCTTGAAGTTCACTGGCGATTTGGTTTAGCGACCAACGAAATGTCGGCATATGAACAGCTAAAGCAACAACAAATAACACATATTTTAAAAACGCTAATTGTTTTAACAATTAGTTGGGGGGAATATCCCAAAAGAATAATTTTTCAGTATTAAGTATTGAAAATTCGATTCGATTGTCTATATTGAAAACGAAAACAATTGTCAGTTTTTATCGCTGTTTTCAATTTTCTTTTTGTTTTACAAATGCGGACCTTAATTTTATTATCAATCTTATTAGTTATTTATTTCGTAAGAAAATCTAGAATTTAGACTAGTAGGTAGTTTACTAGACTGGTAGTCTAAAGGTGGCAGGTTTGATTCCTGCCAAAGACTCTCGGTGTTTCTACAAACAAGCCAAGTAGCTTCGCAGTTGTTTGTGTTTGTAAACTTTGTTAAAAAAATTAAATTATGTCATTTTTAATTTCAGGCATTAGCAACAATAAAAAAACAAAGCATTTTAGAGTTCGTATTTTTATAGTCTTAATGACGCATGTGATTTTATTAGAATTATTCATATTGAAAAAATTCTGCCTGGGCGAAAGTCATCATTATCGATATGACTGTTTCAAATGAATAAAAATAAAGGCTACAGGTATAGTAATGCAAAAAATATATCCTTGTTTTTATAAAACGAAAATGTAATCTCCTTCGATTGCCCTTATTTCACTCTTCTTTTTAATATCAATCTCAAAATAAATTTGTTTTATGTTTTATAAAAACAGGAAATTTTTCAGACCGATGTTTATGATGACAAATTTCATCTAAGTTGATAATTTTTTTGACAAGAGATAGGCAAAGTTATATTAGAAAGTCCAGCCAACATTTTTGCCGCCACGCAGGCCAGTATACCAATTTTTTATCCACTGTTTTTATTGGCGTCATACGTAAAAATTGTTTATTTGGCCAAACACTTAATAGAAGAAAACATCACAAGGCAGGCTGTAACGAACCGTCTAGTTTTTTTTTCTTCAGCTTTTAGGGGAGAATATGCTACCAAAGATACCACGGCCGTGCTCAGGGAAAATGGGAGGTGTTCTTTTCTCCATAAAAGTTAAGAAGGATCTATTCATAAAAATAAAGAAAGGTAGCTTCTTTCCATTACCGATTAAAATAATAATAATAAAAATAAATAATAATATATAATAAGAACAATTACTTTAGTTGTGGTCGTCCGAATACAAGAGCAAGATGTAGTTTTTTCTTGTAAATTGGATACCCTCCCTACCATGCTATTGAAATACATTTTTATAATAGCCCAATATAAAAATATTTACCTAGCTTACCCCAAACTGTTCGTGGAAGGAATTGAAATCAACTTAGAGATTCATATTAAACAGAAAATTGATTTGAGGAATGTAGATAACATTATAAATTTAATAAATAGATTAAAATTATACAAGTGAAAGTGTATGGAATATTAAAAATGTACACGAGTTTCTTATATTTTATAATTAAATAATATTAAAATTTGATATAAAAAAAAATCGATAAATTATGAATATTTGAGCGATTATGAGTATGCATATTGTTTTGTATTCTATTTAAACTAACCATATTTACATATATCCCACGATGTCGTCAGGCCTGAAGATCGAGGATGGTTTTTCTAGGTTGACTGTACAAGTATTCACTCAAATTTCATTACAATAAAAAAATTAAGTTAAGTTAAAAGATAAATAAAAGTAAGAGGAAAATAAAATAAAATATTGTGTGTTTGATGAAGTTAAAAATGAAAATGTAGTTAAATTATCCTGACAGCAATTAAGCTCAAACATACGTCAGATATGAAAATTTTCTTAACACGTTGAAATTTAAAAAAAATAAAATCTAAAGATATATATATTAATTTGTACAGTCTAAATTAAAACTTTTTTGTTCTCTAGACGACCACGATAACACGATAGGAACTTGATGCAGGTTATTGCACAAAAGAGCTATGCCAGCAATTATTTTCATATACTCCTTATGGTATTAAAATTTGTCAAGCCTAGTTCCAGTTGGAATTAGGAAGTTTATAGCGAAACTTCCCTCACAGAACTATAGAAAACAAATTATTTAATTAAATTTTTATAAACATCTTACCTTGTAAATAATGTTATATTCTTTTTTCTACAAAAAAAAAAAAAAATTCTTGCGTTTGCAATTTGACTTGAATTCACAATTCTTTACTTTTTAAAAATAATTTATTTATTTCCCAAGAAATGTTTAGACGAATATGTATGTATGTTCTTATAGAAAACTTTAAAAATTATGAAAATTTTTGTATTTGAAATATTGTAAGTTAGAAATAAAAAAATGAAATATTGTTTTCTTTTTAAATTAATTTTTTTTCTAGCAAGTGTTTAAATAACAAGTGTTTAACATATAAAAGTTAATAGCCTCACAAGGCAAGTGAAAACATAACATTTAATACTTGCAACTAAAATAATATGTTTTTGAATCGCAGCATCAATTATATAAAATACTACAATTTATTCCGAGTAAAGCGAAAATTTCGCATTCGAATTTTTCGCTATGCAATATTGAAATATACAAAGTACACATCAACAAATTTTCAAATAAATTTTTGTGTCCAAAAACTTTATCAAACATTATACCACAATATTTCGATCCATTAAAGTTTCTGGTTTTTTTCTAAACTTTTTACTAATAATTCTGGCAAACAAGTGATCAATTTAAATACAAAACGTGTTATTTTAAAACCTGATATAATCCATTTCTGGTTTATATTTTACTCCCAGGAAAGATTGAAATGTCGTCTTAACTAAAACTTTACTTTAAATAGCTCCATAAGTGTGGCGTAGTTATGTTATAATCATCCGATTTCCACTTAAATTTCAATAAGAGAAAACTGCACTTTCAAATAAAAAGTTGTTTTCAAAATCGGTCCATAAATGGGGGAGTTATGCGATAATCAATATTAAGGGGAGTGGCGAACTTCCCGTGCGACTTTCGACCAACTTGCAAGCAAAGACTTTCCAACAAAAAAAACTTTTTTAAATCGGTTCACAAATAATAAATGTATGCCCGTATAAACATTAAAAAAATATATAAAAAGTAAACACGAATTGATAATCTCCTCTTTTTAAAAATCACAATATTTTACAATTTGGAGATTTGATTGTAAATAAACTAGTACCGGACGGACTTTTGCCACCTTCATTTATTTATTTTATTTATTCAAGTCCATATATTAATAAAACATTATATTTTTATACGTATATTCTTAGACGTATGAAGCAAATCAAGGCATCAAGAACAAGAGAGAATTTTAGTTGGGGAATGATGTAATTTTTTAAAATATCTAAACTTTCTGTAAGGTCTATGTAAAGGTAGAGTTAATTAAATTCATCACATATTCTTAAAAATGATTCAAAGTTGGCTTAGTTGGAGGTATAATATTCTAATACTTAAAACGCTATAAGTTCACCTTTAACGACGGAGTATATTTAAGCTCAGACTGCCACCCACCAGTTTTAACAGAAAAATAACACATATTTGTCGATAACTTTTTAATGTGTGTAATTTGATAAGTGCAAGACGTGTCTCATAAGATGCTAAACTTCTGTCACGAAGACAGAATAAAAAACTGCATTCAAATTGATTTAATTTTACTAGCAAATCCCTCCAAACCACAACAAGACTTTTCAAAAGACAATGTAATTCTACCGTTTCGCCACTTTTAGTCTGTGAGCAGCTTAATTTTTCGCTGCAAGAATCTTTCTAGTCGGATAACCAAATAATACAGATTTATTATCGAACGCAATAGCATAAGGCAAACGTTGTCTATCATCTTGTGGTGGATACGATTCTATTTCAAAGTGTACTCTTCAAAGTTTATTGATGAAAATCGAAACAATAAGTCAACAACCGTACTTCGAAAGAGGTACCCTCGTAAACTAGTGGCTAGTGTACTAAACTAGTACGAGTGCGGATCAATAAGTCCATGACCTTCGGAATGATACAAATTATTTTATCTTTTAACCTAGTCTCCTTTGAGCTCTATACACTTTGTCCAACATTTCTCCAATTTTTTATCCTCTCCCAAAAACAAGATTTGTCGAGGTCACCAAAACACGTATTTGTTTGTAAAATGATTTTATCGTTGGGGTCAAAAGTTTTACCGCCGATCCATTTTTTCACGTTTGGAAGCAAGAAATTGTCACTCGGGCATAAGTGTGGAGAATATGGTGGATGAGGGACCGATTCGTAGTCTAATACGAGGCATTTCACAGATATGTGCACCTTTGTTTTGTCCTGGTGGAAAATAAATTTTTTCGTGGCCAAATGTTTTCGGCTTTTTTCAAACGTATGATGTAGTCAATGTGAGAGATTGTCACATGATTAAATTTCTGATCGGCTGTGAGCAAACGCGGCATTAATCTTGCAGAAGGCTTTGGCATTGCCAAGTGATGATTTAAAATTGAAACCGCTGAGCCATGTGCTGTATACATATATGGCTTCCACAATTTCTCGCAATTTTACACAATTTCAAATTCAATTACAAATTCAGAACGTTCGTCATCTTCCGTGCTTGTACGGCCACAACGAAATTCCGTAAGCCACTTTTTTTTACCATTCAAATTGATGGTGTAGAATTTCCATGGTATTGATCTAGCTTAACCTTGGTTTGAGTTACGGTTTTTTCCGCAAAAAAAATGCTTAACGAGCAGACGAAACTCAATTTTGTCCATGTTCTCCTCAAATCAGGCAGTAGTCTGCTATCGATGGCTGCCAATAACAAACTAAATGACACAGCTTGTTCAAATTTTGACAGGTATTAACTGACAGATGCCTGTTGACTAGAGCAATGTTGCCCTTTCGGCTAAGAGGCTAACAATTCAAAACATACTAACTTATTGAACCGCCCGCGTAGTTAAAAGGTCGCAGGTTCGATTCCTATCTTTGAATTTGAGTGTTTCTGTCCTCTGTTTAAAATTTGTCTTGTCTATCACAAATTTTCACAAAGGCACGACAGGATTACTCATGGACCCAAGTGAGCAAAAGCTGCCCCATTAAACCTAACCTAACCTATTCCGAAATGTTGTAAATATAGTAGCAGACTAACAGCAAAGAGTCAAAACTTGGACTAAATTGAACGGTGTTAAAAATTCAATTTCAAACGGAGAGCGTTACTTGATGATCTGGCTGCACAATTCTCTTGCAGATGTGTCAATAAAGGGGGGCTAGTTACTCTTATCCTACCCCGAATAGTTTTACTCCCTTTGGTTGCTAAGAACGTGAAATATGAGTCAAATATATTTCAATTTGTTTAAGTATTTGGCAGAAAATCAATCAAGAGAGATTCAGTATAAACTGATCCAATAAGTGTTTAAATATTTATCTTATTATATCCAAAATAGTAAATATTTTCTTATTAATTTGATTTCATTTGATAGATGTAAAGCAAACAGTATTTGAAACACAATGGATTGCGATGAACTCTGAATTCTATACCTTCATACAAGAGCCTGTTAAGAACATTAAATTATCTAATGGTTAAGCGTTAAGAGTTTTTCAAGAGTATTTTTTATTCAATAATAAATTTTTTGGTGTTTTTTTTTAATAAACACAAGCAGTTCCTGTATTTTTTTTAAGGATTTTATTTCTGATTGTGAAAGATTAACTCAGCATGTTTGCACGTGCTTTGATAGATTTCTTCAATACAATCGCATTTACTTTGTGCTAAATTTTGGACACCAGAACAATAAAATTAAGGACATAGAAAACCTTCAAATATTTCAAATACAATTGTGAAAAGGGAAAAAAGTTTTAATGGTCCTTCAGTTGTCAGGAAACAAACGAAAATGTACTCCAATTCACAAAAATTCTTTTCATTTTTAAGCGTATGAAAATTCTTTGCAAACAAAAATCAAAAAAGATTTTTGACGTTTAATCTCTATTTGTATTCAACTACTGTTTGAAGTTTTCCATCTATAATCGCCTGTCTGTCTTCCTGTTGAGATTTTTGTTTAAGGATTTATGTTATTGTTTATTTCATATCGGCAAGCATTGTTTGAGCTGAAATGAAAGGAAAATAAAAAATTAAACATTCCCACGCCTTACAAAATTAAATACATGCAACGCACAGTGGATGGCATCTCGTAATATACATATCAGAGACCGGCAAAAATCACGTTTTTTATGCCTTCACTCATGCATAACTTTTTTGTGTCCAATTATTCACAAACACATAAGCAAGCATGCGCGTACGCTCATAATCTTTATTTGTGTTAATCATTAGGAAGGCAAATACAAAAATGCCTATATGAATTTTTCAAGCAAGATTTTAACACAGAAGCTATTTTGAGCGTTTGCATTGATTAAACACAAAAACGAATGGCATTTATTCAACATGCCTTTTCTTTGCAAAGAATATTAAGAAAAATCATGCAATGATATATGCTGGCACATAATCTTGAGTGTGTAGGTATGTATGTTGTTAAACATTGTGGTTGAGAAATAAGGATGCCATACGAAGTTACCAAAAAACGTCGGTTTTACAATAAACTTTAAAAATCGCAATTTTCGGTTTAAAATCGTTTAAAGATCGGATTATTTTTTACTCATTCAAAAAAAATTGTTATTTTTATAAGAAATACTTCAACCTTGCCAAATTTGTTTGTTTTATTGAATTTTACTGAAATTAAAGTCGTTTTTAACTCCCAAGAATAATACCGCTTTATTGGTTTGGTACATAGATTACTTAAAAAGAAGGGTCTTTAAGTGTATTTTTCTGAGCGCGGTGCGCTTTTTTTTAAATGTCGGTGCTTTTTTTAATTTTTGGCGGCACCGAAGCAAATTCAACAAATCTATTTGTTTCAGTGTGAGAAAAAAATCTTTGTACAATAAAATACACCCGTTTCAACATTATTTTATTCAACAGCGCAAAATTTTTACACGTTTATATGAAAATGATTATTTTCACGACAACACGGCTACATGGCTACACGATCACCGTTGTAGCTGTGGTAGATTTAGGCTAATTTATATTTTTGTGAGCGACAGTGAGAGTGAGAGTGTTTAATATATAAGTGCTTAAAATACTTTACTGTATTTAACAAAAAATAAGAATACAAAACGCATTGCTTATAATATAACCTCCTTCATGTATACACATATACACACATGTCTATATAATTACAAAATGATAATTGTAAAAATCGGGATAATTTTAAAAATATATTTCTTGATTAATTATCTGTTTCAGCGTATCGTCGTAAAAATGCTATTAAACTGTTAAGTCTGGCAACCGTGTTGCCTAACCATTCTATAAACACACAGCACCTTGTGCATAAATGTACAATTGTTGATTTTTTGCCTTTTTCACATTAATGCTTTTTGCATTAATGCCTCTAAGTTTTTGATTTCGATCATGAATGTGATTAAATAAAAATGTGTGCTTTGAAGAGTTGTCCAAAAATTCATGCACACACAGTTTTTAAACACTCAAACTGAATAGCTGGCATGCGGCAACAGATTAAATTTACATGTTCGCAAACAACCCTTATTTTGCTTAGCATAAAATAGAATAGACACAATGTTGATAAAGGCATATTTGAACGTTTGAGCGAAAATGACATGTTTTTCGAGTGTTTGATTAATCTGATTTTTTTTTAATCACCGGTTGCAGGTCTCTGATACATATTTTCTTTTATTAATAATAAAAACAAATCATTTGCCTTCGGGCGTCTGGCTTTGGCTAAAAGCAAAATTTTATGTTTGGAAAATGGCCATGTAATTACATTGGATGTCAGTGGGTCCCCATTAAAAGAAAATTAAATAATACAAATAAACAATAATGTTGAGCCCATTAGACTGCAAGATGAAATTTATTTCAATTTTGATTGAAATATTGCCACGCCTTTTTCTTTGTTATGTACAAAAGTATGTGTATCGTTCACAATGGTTTGATTACAATTTAATCAAATATTTTTTATGAGACGTCATATTATAAATGTCGCCTGCGACAATCTTGAACATTTTCCTTCCCTCCCCCACCCACTTTTAATTTCAAACCAGCAAAAAAAGCTCTCGCAAGACACTATACGTGTAGTACTCCTGTCATTATGTTGAAACTGATGAAAATCTTTTTAATATACATTTTTCTTTTGATTCACAGCAGTAGTTCCTTTAAATTCTGAAATTTTGAGAGAAATTTCTTGTTTTGAAAAAAATGTATGTCAAGTATAAATAATGCATGACATCGAAGTGAATTATGGATTTTTTTAAAATATAAACTGTGAGTTACGTTATACCTACCATATATGTATGTACATATATCATAGTTATTTATATTGAGATGTGTGCTGGCGTACATTCAATTCCTGTTCCGAGGCATGAGGACATCCAGGTAAAGGAGACGGCTGACTAATATGCAAAAGCAGGCTCGGTCTTGTAATTGACGCACTTACGAACCCCGAATTTTTAAATGGTTTTAGGGAGTGGCTGCTGTTTACCTGTGGCGTTAGTCAATGACTAATTGTATGCTATCTAGGACTCTTTGGCTTTCACTTTGCAGCAATAGGACGAAGCAGCTCCTAACCTTTAGGAAAGGGCTGCTGCCACATTTGGTGGGGATTATTACAGGACATTGTGTAATTAGTCCAATGTTGTTGCATTTAGGATTCATCTATAATAGCTTGTATAGGTGCTGTTTCGGCAGAGAAGAGAAAGAGGTGGTTCAGCACTTCTTAAGCAACTGCCTGGCTCTGCAGGAGCGCAGGCGTAAACATCTCTGTAATCGTTTTCTTCAGGACCTAAACTGTCTCAGAGAAGGGCCTGAGGAAAAATTATATTAAGAATTCTCCGAGGAGACCTGCTCATGAAAACATGGATATTGTTAACATCTCTACACTACGCAAATATTGGATTTTTTTACATGTTGCATATGGTTCCAATGAAGTATTGAGGTATCAGTTATCCTAGAGTTAATGCAGATCTCGTTTGGTTTCCATTTATTAATTTTGAAGCCAAATTGGCTCGTATGTCAGATGATTTCACTTATCCTGCATATAACATAACCCCTGTGAGAGGTCGCATTTGTTATCAGGGCGATATGTTGCCCTTTTGGAAACCGCATCAGTCACAACTAGAAATAGTAGAGATGATAAATCTATTGGTTAGAAAGTACATCAAAGTTTTCATACAACATGAATTCTGCTTATTATTAATATGTATGAATTTTATTGCAACATTTAATCTTAGTTTCTTCGTAGATAAAAGTCCAATGCTGTCATTACGGAAGCTTGGGATTGTCCGATCTTGAGATTGTGATGGTATGTGCCATCGTCTTGGTCGTGCTTGGAAAATATATACGCAATTATATTCGACCTTAAGTTTATTTTTAAATTCTATCCGGTTTCTTCTTTAACCTCTAGGACGTTGTATGGAATTTCGGGGACAAATTTAAAAAACATAATTATTTTGCTCTCATCTTAGGAAAATTTAACTATTATTAAAGCATAAATAGTCAATAACACAATTTCCAAAAAGAAATCAATTGGAAAAAAATTAATTATGCTTGATTTTTCCATTTTATCAATTTTGCCATATGCAATATGCACTCAGCTCCACTGTTCATCTTTGTCTTTATATTTTTAATATCTCTTGAAATTTAAGGTTTCAACAAAATTGTCTGTGGCTAAACGAGATTTCAAAACAATCCCAACCTTAAAATACTGTGAAATACATACAATCAATTAATCATATAATTAACACATTTTACAGTTGTGCTATTTAAACAATTATTGTTCCTTTATTGAATAAACTTGCACTCTATATTGTAAAATTTATATAAATTTTAATATATTTTCGTTAATTCCCTTGTCATTGTTGCCAGCTTTTTATGCATAAAGTCCTTTTCAGAAGACTCGAAGCAATTTCAAAATTGTATTTAATAAACGCAACTTCAAAGAAACACAGTGTCACATGTCAAAATATTTTGTATAAAGTAAGTTTATGCTGTGGTCCTTCATATTCGCAGCAGGATGTAGAGAACAGAAGTACAAGAGCGTTCTGTCAGTTGTTAACTTAAAAGGAAATTTAACAAGAAATTGTGATTCTATTACTTTTTCATTAATTTGTATTTTTTCCAACTTGATAGAAAACTACAAACGTTTGGAGCTTGAAAAGCAAAAGCTTTCTTTATCAATTTCCTCAATATATCCTCGTCAAACTCATCAACAGCAAAACTCCTTAATGATTCAACTTTCTATATATATTTTTATTCTAAGATCATTAAATTCTAGAAAGAATCAGAAACAGGGTTTAATACATAAGTATATGATCTCAATAATTTAATAATAATAATGAATCATGTTGTGTTGCTATATGACAATATTAAGTTTTTGTTACTTCCTCCCTTGGCTAAAAATTACCTCCCAAAATCTTAATGTCATAGGAAAGGGAGCAAAAACTCGTCTGATGATGCAGTATGTAAGTAACTTTGTTTTTGCTTTATAGCACAGAGATCAAAAAAGTTGATCTGAACTTGACCCACATCTTTACCTACCAGCCAGTCAACTTTTTAAAGTCCTTTTTAAAGTGAAGTTTTCAATAAAAAAATTTAAATTATTTGAAAAAAATTTTGTTAAACAATTCCTTCGTATATGTTCAGTTTAAATTAGTCTCATGAAAGAGATTAAAATTAATTTTGGAATCGTTAAATTTGTTCTACTTGAATTACTTTGCTGTGGGTGTATGTTAAAAAAAAAAGGTTGGATGTTTCCAAATGGCTTAAAGGTACAACTCAGGCATTTGGTGCACAAGACCACCTACAGAAATGGAAGTAATTATAAATAAATTTGTTTAAATCAACGCCACTAATTTTTCATAGCCAAATGTTTTCATTTAATTTGATTTATCTTTGAGAGTGTGTTGATATTCAACGTTTGATTCTAGCAAGTCTAGACAATTAATAATTCAAAATAAAACAAAACCCTAATTGTAGCCATAAAGAATAAATAACAAAAAAAAAACCGTCTTGGAAAACTCACAAAAGGAAGTTGGAGCGTTTATGAAACCAAAAAAAAAGCAACAAAAAATTAACAAAATAAAGTCTCAAACCAATTCAACTCAACCATTTAATAAACTAAAATGTAAAAGGACGGAAAAAGAAAAGGTTAAAAACATACAAAGTGAAAAATTGTGGCCAATTATTTTCAACTCTTGATACTCGTACACAGAACTTTGTGGTCAAAACAACATGACAATGCAAAAAAATATAAATAAATGAAAAAATAGAAATTAACAAAAAATCAAAAACTGAAGAGAGAGAAAAAGAAAACGACAAAAAAGTACAAACGAAGCAAATGAAACTAGAAACCTTTTGAAAGAATATCTATAAATATCGAAAGAATTAATAAATTCAAAGGTAACAGCCAACAATAGGCCAAGACCATTTTAATTGTCTGAATATAGCAGTAACACAAGCTACAACTTCAATGAAAGAAATTTAAAACAGCAGGTCATTTCAAGATTTTAACAATGATAATTCGTTTTCCCTGAAGTGTAAAATAGAAGAAATCAACAATCATGGTGATTAACCCATATAAGGCTATCAAAGACAAGCAGTAGAAGTTATAGACCCTATTCATCCAACTTTAGGAGCAAAATAAAATTATACGTCAGGGGATACTCATTTATTATACTTTTCCAAATTCATACGTACAAGTGAGTATACGAGTATGTGTGTGTGTAGTATGGATAAGGTTCAATTCTATCATAAAAAGAAAGGAATGCATGATTACAGACAGAATGTATTGTAAAGAAAACTTAAAAAAATAATTTTAAGATTTGAATGTAGAATGTTGTACTGATTGTGTTTGTAATGTAGTTGATACGCAGAAAGGATATTTCTTAAAATAAGCACGAAACGTGACACGTTCCCAGTAAAGATACAAATTCATGAAAATGATGAGATTAGGACCCGGAAGTGGTGCATTTCCAACGACTTTAACATGGCTTGTCATGCCAGGATGTTGTCTATTTTGATTCCTGTTCATTGATTTGGAATCTTTCTGTAATATATTGTAAAAAGTAATCAGTTTATGTTTGTTATTTTTTTTTTGTAGATAAAACGATTTTATACTAAATAAGAATTTGACTATTTACTGCTCTGAATGGACTTTATAGCTGGGAAATGTTCAAACCTGGCAATAGTTACAATTAATTTTTCCTTATGTCAGATGAAATGTTCTGTTTATTCCTTGTTTGTTTTCATGCAGATTTAAGGAAATAAGTATTTTTTCTTATTAAAAAAATTATATTAGAAATCGTGAAAAAATGTTTTACAGATCTGTAAAAGTAATTAAAAAAATTTTTTTGTCAACTTGACTTCCTAGGAAGTGGAAAAAATGCTGTAGGTGATTTTTGGAAGCAATAAAAATGTCTTTCCTTAGAATTGTGTTGTTTTTGTTCTTGTTCTGGTTTAATCTTAATTATGTTAATTATTTATTTTATTGAGCTAATTTGGCCTAATGTGTTTTTTATGACGATAAAAATGCAAAGTTTTTTATTTCATATTTCCCGACGTTTCGTAAATGTTTTGTTCACTTTATCCAGGTACTCTCAATTAAGGGTTATTATGTTACATTCAATAAAGATTTTTTGTTGATTTTATAAAATTAATTTCTTTTTTTTTATAAAAAATAAATATATTTATTGCACACAGACTTTTGAGAAGCTTTTTTTTTCAAAATGATACACCGTTTTTTGTTTTTCTATGATTTCCTTACAATTGTTGTCCATTTTTTTCACCTGGGGTAGGAAAAGAGTAAATCAATTTAAAATTATTGATATATTTGATTAATTGTTTTGGTTTTATTTTATTTTATTCACAGTGGAAATAATTTTGATTACAGGGGTTCTATCATGATGCTCTTTCCACTGTCCACTATTTCTAGTTTTTATATTTCCTCCAAATGGCAAGATTTCACAAGACTCAAAGTAGAAGTTTTTTTCGAAGTTGACCTTTTTGTGGAACCGAAATCTCTTGAAATGGGGTATAGTCAAAAGGAGCTAAATATGGATGGGATAACACTTCGAACTGTCCAATTCTAGGTTTTTTGATTTTGTGAATCGTCTTTTTTATTTATTTCTCAGATCAGTACTCGGGGGTCCTGTACTTGGTCGAGTACCTTCAAAATAGACTTTGAGGCACCGGTCCATATATGTATGCGTGCTGTATTTTATTTTCGGTTGGATGTAAGTGGCAGAAATAATAAGGAGATCGGAGGTAGTGCCATTTCTCTTATGCCGTATTAAGAAACCTATCACATGAAATACGAGTATATGCTCAGTCCAACGATCATCATTTAGATTTTCAAACCAAGAACACTAAAAGCTTTTGTTGCTCAATATTTACGTATATCGCCTATAATTATAGAGGAAGCACTATGTTTTATCGAACGTTTGTCCATAAGCAACGTTGTGTCTCGAAAGGTTTGTATGACCCCATCCGGAGATTGTTTCAAGATCATGGTTAAGCGTTTCATCCAGGTTTCGCTCCGTCGTCTAAATCCTCAACAGTCTTGGCTTATGTTAATGTCATCTGCAAAACAGTAGATAGGTCTCTGCCAAACTGACAGAAAAATAAGGCATAGTGTAGGAAAAAGAACGGAGCCTTGGGTTAATCTTAAATTAATCTTGAATTCGTCTCCTGATAACCCATTAATGGCACGTCGTATGCTACGATTATTGAGAGAGTTCGATATCAATAAAGAAAAGCCATCATTGACACCAAAAACAAAAAGTTTTGCCAGAACTGCTTAATACAAGACCTTGTCAAACTCCTTGGAAATATCTAGAGGCACCACCACTATGTTGGCGGTCGTCTTAGGTAAACTACTTCGCCTTCAATGTGAGTCAGAATTGTTGGCTTGGATCGCGAAATTAATCCTCAAAAGTAATAAATTTCATGACACGTGATGGCTCATTGGTGTCATTGAATTTCTTGCTAAAGAAATTTTTTCACTTGGCACTTTTCACGTCTAAGCACTTTGGGCTTAATTTAATTGGACGTACTTAATTATTCTATTTCAAAATTTACTTTAGATAGGACTTAGTGCTATTTATATTTCGATAGAGGAAGAAGTGCTGATTCCAACAGTATAAGAAAGAATTTTGAAAAATTCTGACTTAGTGTAGTTTACCTCCCACCAGCAGATATGTATGTGAATGTAGTTATTCGAATTTCAGGAAAATATGTCCACTTTAGCTTACATTCATTTACACATGCATTTACACATATACTCGTGTATTTAAAAACACATTAATAAATACTTATTTATTTATGTATGTGTGTTTCAACAGCTGGTGTTAGTGCTGTGTTTATTAATGGCAGTTGTAAGTAATATTTCGTATGGGATTTTATCAATAATTCCTTTTGAAAGTTTCTTAGAAAGTCATTATTTGAATTAATGTAATTTTGAAGTAAATTTACAAAAAAGTTTTGGCCAAGTATACAAAAGGGCTTTAAGAATTAAATGTTGGAAGAACAAGTTAAATTTATTACAGTGAGTTGTCCTAATGATTTTTGTTGGCTTATTAGTATGGCTTAAGAGAATATATGAAATTATAGTATATGTGTGTACAGATAACCCTCCTATAACACGGTCTTCATCTACGTAGTTCCATTTTAAATCGAAACTCCTTAAACGCAAATATACGATTTTTTAAAATTATAATGTGTTCTTTTCGGAGTAGTGATTTGACAAATATTCGTAGTTGGGAATATCTTTTTGTCACACAAGATGCTGTATTGGGATTCGATCATTATTGGTTTCAACAGGATGGAGCAGCCACTCACACAGCTCGGGCAATGATGAATATTTTGAGACATCAATTTCCAGATCGAGTTATCTCCCGGTTTGAAGATTTGAATTGGCTGTTTAAGTCGCAAGATCTAACAGCAGTATACTTCTGACTGTGGGTCTTTTTAAAAACTCACATCTACCACAAGCCTTGAAAGCTAACATTTAGGAAGAAATCACCAATTTGGAGCCAGATGTTTTCCGAGCAACAATTTAAATTGAAGTAAACCGAGCGCAATTATTCATCAACTCGGGAGGTGGCCATTGGAGCGATGGAGTTTTTTCTAATTAATTTCATCAATCTTACAGTTTCAAATAAACTTTCTAGGAAAATAGAACTTCTTTCCCATTCATAACATTGAAACAGTAGGAATCTTGAAATTTGGTATGAGTTAATTTAAGGACAAGATGCGACGTCAGACAAACAACAGAGGGAATAGGAGCAGGGATATAATCACTCCCTATACAAAGCTTTTAGTAATTATATGGTGTCTGGAAATCTATAATAATATTCATATTTGGTTTAAGATGCTAGGAAGTCGACATTAAGTAGAAATACATTTAAGTAGAAATACATTTTAATTAAGCAAATGTTTGCAAATAAAAAAATGTTGTTCATTAAACGAAAAATTAAATATTTTTTAATCACTGGAGAAAAATTATATTGCAATCAATAGTTAAACAAATAAACAAGTTCCTGTCTATTTTAGCCCAGTCTATTATTTAACTTCATTGTAGGACAAATGCAAACATTTCGAGCCGTAACAGCAAAAGAAGTAAATAATTTTACTGAAAAAGTTTTTTTATTACTTGTCTTCTGACTAAGTTGTAGGGACTACTGTAAATTTGATTTTGCTGAAAGTTTCTGATTCCACTTTTAATGGTTAAACAGTTTTCAGAATTACTAGTAACGATTGCCATGAATAAGTGAAAATCGAAAATTGTATCGGTTACGTTTTTTGGCGGCAAGGGCACGATATATTTTTTAAAGAATTTTTGGCGGGTGATAGACATTCTCGAACGTTTTACGTGAACGCGTAATAGCTGAGTTAACACTTAATTTAAACCTTTAATTTTTCTGTTTTAAATGTTCATCTCCACATTTTTTTATTTGTTTACACAACTCCGTGCTTGTTGAACAGACGCCTACTCTTGGAACTTTGAAACCAAGATTGAATTTTGAATTAAATATTGAGCGAAAATAGCTTTTATTCATCATCCGTAATTTTTTCGTTATACATTTTAAAAAGTTTGCTTATGCTGAAATCACTCAAAAGGTATAGTTTTTTAGTCTCCACAATAGATCCCAAAAAAACTTACTACAGCTGACTTCTTCGCTTCATATTTCTAACCCGTACGATCTCCATCACGTCTTTCAGTAGGTGGCTTTCCTTCTGTATGAAATATCTTTATAACGTGGCTTAATCTACATCATCTAATGCCAAGTATTGATAGGAAACTCTTTTGACAAACAGGTACCATACAATTACTACTTATTTTACGAACAAAATATTTTGTTTGGAAGGTCTTTGCAGGTCCTTCACATTTTGTAGGTCTTCTCCTTTGGATTGGTGAAGTAGAACATGCTTCTTGAGAAGACTTGGAATTTTTCGCATAAAATAGATAAATTATGAAAACATTGAATGTCCAGTTCATTAAGTGACTTGCAATCGTAAGTTTTACTGTTGTGGGTACAAACTGTTTTCACCGTTTGCTTTGATGAATACCACCGCCTGTTTAGCAATTGTCCTTGATACATACATTTTTATTTTTTCTAAATTCTTTTTCCATTTGTTGATGTCTCTAGCCTTTTTGCTTGATTGACTTGGAAGAACATTATGACTACTCAGCACCATAATTACGACTAATGGCAAAGTTATAAAATGAACATTAAAACAAACCGTTTCATATTAAAAATAAATTAAAATCCATCTGTGAAAATGGCAGCCAATTCAAAATATGACATTTCTTTGTGCTACATTGTATAAAGAAGTAGATAATGGTCCACAAAATAATTTCCAATTTTATGATAAGTTTCAATCAATTATTACTAACAAACCTAATGCCATTGCAGTGGCACGTATTGCTTATGAAGTCGGTAGAGTATCGTCATCTCCTATTAATGTAGCTCTTGAGGAAATATGATAGAACAAGGCATGACGAAATACAACAAACTCAACAAGAAAATATAAAATTAAGCGACGAGATAATATTTAGAGATTCGATCTCATTTAGAGATTCGATCCAATAGTGCAGATCTTCATAAGAAAATTTGCCTGCCATACAAACAAACAGGCAAGTTGGGCTAGAGTTCGACGTTAATACCACTAAATAAGCAGTAGAGGATTTTATTTTTCACGTCGAGCGTCTGCAAAGGCAATTTTTTGGAATGTATCCGTTCCTCCGCCTAATGGTAGGATTACCTGTACCTACCCACAAATATCATGGTTAGTCATTTTAAAAACTTTTTGGTCTGCATATTAAAAGAAGCAGCAAAGAACTTTGTAAAAGTTTTGAAAATTTTCTTTAAAAAAATTATGTAAAATTTTTTTATTTGGAGCCAC
The DNA here is from genome assembly GCA_963681545.1 of Germaria angustata. Classification (NCBI taxonomy): domain Eukaryota; kingdom Metazoa; phylum Arthropoda; class Insecta; order Diptera; family Tachinidae; genus Germaria; species Germaria angustata. The sequence goes on from OY813000.1 coordinate 62,214,968, forward strand.
TTAATTATAAAGCGGGTGATGCTCAAATACAAGCATTCTTTTGTTCGAACATACACGATTACATACGAGTATGTGTTTCCTTAATATTCAATTGTCAATCAACGAACGCTAAGACGTGTTTATGAGCTTCATTTTATCTTTTTTATGAGTTTTTTTTTCTTCTAATTTTCTCCGTTCTTGATTGTTCTTTTACTTTAGCAAAGATTTTGTTTTTCAATAACATTCAAAATTTATTGATTTGCTGTAATAAAAGATCTGCTAACGCTTTTAACAACTTTTTATATACGTAAAACACTTACAGCCTACTTACCACCAACGCCAGTTGTTGGCACAAATAACCTCCAACCATTCTTCGCTTCTAAGACCTTCCAAGTAAACGTGTACACTTTCTTACGTCCCATCTATTTTCTCTCCAATTTATATACATCTCGCTGAAGTTTAATGTTCTATCTTCCTGTACTTAATTGATTTTATTTCCGTTGATTTCATTTTTTAAGTGAAGTTTCGATGTTCCTTTGCAAATGTATACAGTGTCGTTGAAAAAATATGAAATTATATAAAGATTGTGAGAAAATTTTAAATTACTTTGGGAAAGACTACACTACATGGGAATAAATTAGTTGTGTTGCAACTATTAAATGAAAACCACTCCCTCCAATTTTATATCTAAGACACCAAATGTGGCTTTTTCTAACAAATCCAATTATAGGGCCTTTATTTACATATTTTCAAATAGTTCTTTTCTAATACAATATATCCAATATTGCAATAGGGACTTTCAAACTGTCACAGTTGATAGTGGCCATATTGTACAATTGGCTGCGTTCGACAACACGTCCGAATTATAAAATTAATTTACAGAAATAGGTGTTCTATTCTGGCAATGTTTCGTGCGCTTCGGCCATTTTAATAGTCATATATTTTTAGATGAATGGGTACAATAACAAACAAAATTGTCGAGTTTGGTACGATACCGATCCACATGAGGCTTAAGAGCGTCCAATACGTTCTCGATTTTGGGCTGATGGCGCAATCGGTGCATATTTCTTTGAGAACGATATTGACCAGACCATCACCGTCAACGGCAATCGCTTAAGCTGGCTTGTGATATCAACCGGACGACTATAAGTACGTGCTACACAGCTCATGCTAAATTGAACATTATGCACAAAAGATTTGAGGGCATGGTCATCCCATGTAAAGGTCTTGTGAACTAGTTAACTAGACCGTAAAATTGACTCCTTATGGGGCCTCCGTAAGTTGCAGGTCTATGCAAAAAAAAAAACACAGTCCACAGCGATTTTCAAGGCCAACATAACCCATACCCATCGGTCAAATTCAGCCTTATTTATACGCCAGAGTCATGGAAATTTTGGATGCTCGCCACCAAACATAGCCGCGGCATATATGAAAACAATTTCATTTTTCGTACATTATGGCATTGATAGACCCTTATATATAATAAATTTAAAATTTATAATACGCACACTTGGTTTTATATAAATTTATAAGTAGAAAACGCTTAATGAAACTCCCATTATTTTTAAAAAAATACTCTTGATTTGGGTCTCTCTGTTGAAATAGTTTAAATCTTTAATTAAGGTTTAGTCAACTTAGCTTCCTAAGAAGTCGCCAAAAACACTAGTTAATATTTTTAAATGGAAATTACATTTTTTTAAATTACATTCACATCTTTTAATTGGATCGAAAACTTGAAAATTTATGATAAGTACAATGTTCAGCCACCGCTGGATAACAATTTAGTTGAATGGCTATTAATTAAATTTTCTTTTCATTTATTATTAATTGCATATTTAATATATTCTGAAATAACCAGCCTTGACAATAAAATTATTAATTGTTCAAATGCTGCCAATGCTAGACAATAAATTTAAAAACTACGACTCTGGCTAAGAGCGGCAGTATGCCGCCTTCCAAGCCTAGTCTCTCAAGCTTCTTGCACTTATATGTTGCAACATTTTTTAAAATCACAGTTTTAAGCAGTGGAGTCGTTAACTTTCAAAATATCAGGTTATGGCTGTGGTCATAATACAATGTTCACACATGCATCTTAATTAAGGTAATTAAATTTCTAATTGTGTTGTTGTATTCAATCTAGATTACTCAATTAGCATTCGACAGTCGAACAAGGTATAATTAAAAATTTTTATCTCAATATTTTTAATTAAAAAACTCATCCGATTAGATTGTCTATAGAAAATATAATTTAGCAATATGTTTCCATGAGTATTTAAATAGTTTAAAAAAATTTTTTTCATGAAATTTAATTTAGTCACTGTGCAGATTTTTCTCTTCGCACTTAAGAGACTTCACAAGTGTTGAACTGGGAACTTCACTCAATTTAATTGTGCAATTTATTATGTGGTAAATTGAGTTAAATTAAAGCCTGAACTGTGAAAATATTTCCTAACTATGCAATTAGAGTGCACTTTAAGGATCACATCATAAATATTATAGTCTTTGAATTTTCTCTATGTCTGATGCTCTGACGGTATCCCATAACTGAATCATATTGGTTTTGGTATTGGTGGTATACAATAGAAGCTCAGCGTTAAACTTCTTCTCATAAGTCAATTAATTTGAATAGATTTTAATTGCGTTTTGATCAACTGTGCATCTAATTTTCTTTGGTATTCATCTCTTTACATGTCGCTTTTAGTACATGTCACCCTTTTCAGTATACGTTGTTCTATCTTTTTCACAGGCTCTAAGTATGCACAATAAATAAAGCTTTCAAAGTTCGGGAAGGTAGTTAACTATAATATGCGACTCCAGCTTTTTCAAATATCTAATATGTACATTATGCATCAGACCTGGTTGTTGTGTTTTAATTTTTTTTGCACGTGAAACGGAAAGGCCAGCAAATTGTTTGCAGAATATTAAAATTTTTATAAATTTCTCTATTAGCTCGTTGGAATCTCAACAATATTTCTCTGCATCGCCTGAAATAAAGTGCAACTTGCTATTTCAGCATCCTTTCCTAACCAAACTCCAAAGGGATTTCACAGTGGCGGGTCGGATATAATTGGTCAGTTAAGATCGCTAGCTGCGCGCCCTAATGAACAGTGCGATTATGTTCTTACATGAAGTCCTATCACGAATTTTCCTCAAGAAGCGATTCTTCTTATTTTAGAAACCGTCGGTGGCATTTAGTTTAATTTTCAATTCACATTATCTGCATCGTTGCCATGCTCTTCTTACGCTTCTTTACATATGCGAGGGTCATTTCACATTAACATAACAAATTTTATTTAATCTAGTCTGACGGTGGTTGGAAAATGTTGATAAAGGCTTCCTAATTTTCTATTTTTTAGACGTACATATGGTTTTCGTATAACGAATTTTGGGATGTGGTATTTTTTAAACAAATTTCAACGTATTGTAATCATTTCCAATTGGATATCTAGATAAAAAGTTTTCTTGGGCCTTCCAAAAAATAGGTCTGCTCGCAGAAAATGTTATTCACAAATCACAAAATAGTTGGTTCATTGCAATAATTATGAAAATCGAACAAAATGTAACCATTCGTAAGGAAATTTGATAAGTTCTTTTATATATGTTTATTTAGGCCTCTACTGAACTAAGAACATATTTAAATTCATATAGATAGAGTAGAATCCACATCCTTGTATAGTTCAAAAGAAGTACTATTAAAAAATTTTTCTTTCGAAAAGGTGGTCTCATTGCAACAAATATTATTTAGGGTTAGGGGTAAAGTTACCCCCCATATAAAGTAATATTTTATAACCCTGTATTTTGTTCACTATATTAGCGACAGTGCTTAGAGTGTGAGTTACTCTACAGCAAAACAAAAATATTTTCAACAAGAAGTTTATCCGAGCCAAAAAATCCCATTGTTTCCATATGAAAATTGCAAAAATTAAATTTCGAATTAAGCGAAAGTGCGTTTATTCTAAAAACGGTTTATGTTTTTATGTAAAATATTTAAGTACGAGTCTAGTGGGATTTTTTATACATCTGATGTAGTATTTTTATCGGTTTTTGTCTATGAAACAAAACACTGTGTGGAAAAAATATAAATAAAACTATAATCTGAACTTTATAAATAGACCTTGATTGAACATAAGGTAGGATGGAACTGTTTACATACGATTCATTACAAATTCCTCTGTGTGAGGTACACAATTTAAAAGGTTGAAACTGTCACATTACAGAAAGCTATTTTCTAAGTCTTCCTCGGATAAATGAAACTGACAATACTTGGGTATCATTTGCAGTCATCTTTTGATTTTCACTTGTGCCTCATCATCGATTTGTTTTTCTTATTTCTCTGTTTACAATTAGAAAATAAATAGTTACAAGCCATAAAGACTAAACATTTCCTTGAAACTTTAATGGTACGGTCCCTATAATTTTGATAGTTTTGAGAACACAGACAATTATTTGCTAACTTACGGATATACTTTTGAGGGCTGCTGTAGCCAACTCTTATATTACCTTTTTAAATTAACGCAATTCTTATTCAACCGCAATCAAGTGATACGGTATCTCAACGTAAATAAATCTTTTTAACGTTATTGATTAGAATTTATTGATATATATGCCCAAAATATCTTACGCTATAAACACAATTGGAACGATTGACGAACTTTGCACAGCACGACGATTTCGAGGGTAAATATTTTTTGCTTAAATTTGTCTGAATTATAATTTGGAAAAGAGAAAAGCTTTTAATTTCAATTGAACTCGTCTTATTTATAACATAATAATTATTTATAATATAAATAATATGTTTCAACAATTTCGCTGCTATTATTATTATTAAAACCAGATTTTGTTTCTGTTTAGCCAATGTTTGAGGAGGATATGGCAAAAGGATAAGGGCACTTCTTCAACAAGAATGACAGTACAGAAGTTTAACTTTACTTTACTGAAAAACCATGTCAATCAAGGGCGTAGCCAGGATATGAAATAGGGTGGTGCCACGAAAATTATGATTTTTTATGATTATTACAATTTCGATCTATTTGAGGAGTAATCTGCGTGGATCTTCTGAAAATATTGCTAGAATTTTTTCCAAAAATTCGTCCTTCTTCTCGGTTACCAATCTTCGGTGGACGCTTAGCATACATAGTCCTGCAGTATACAATATACTTATTTTTTGATAATAAGTAAAATTGCATATTATTTTACCGTTTAAACGAGCTTCCGTCATTGTGGAGCGCAACCATGTTTTTACTCGCCTTAAAGTGCTAAATGACCGCTCAACAGTTGCAGTAGTGCACAGCTGTGACAATGAAATTAATAACGCCTTCCTTATATTTGGATAAAATAATCCAGCGTCTTTCAAAATACTCGCCAGCTCTAAGTCGGCTAATTCATCTTTACCCATTTTTTTGTAATGAATTATACCAAAGCTCAATTTCTCCTTCCAAATCATCCAACTCATAAAAATGCTCAAACGTTTTTGTGTCATCTTTAAGCTCTTCCAGCTTCAAAGAAAGCATGTTTGACGGGTGCAAACAATGAATTGCAAACGCTGGCCTATTCTCTTCATTAAATCTTCTATCCAGTGATGAAATTAAAGAATCTATATAAGGAATGTATATAGATCGCTTCCAGTATTCAGCAGGTGATGAATACTGGAACGGTGCAATTGACGAGAGACTATCCTTGGAACAGACATCTCTATTCCTAAATTGGCTGTGTTTTCTTGAATAGAAAAAAGCAATCCGTCCACCCTGTGCATTTTTTAATAATTTTATATTGTATGCATGTAAAAATTTTTTTATAGAATTAGGTGGGTGCCACGGCCCTCTAGGCCCATACCTAGCTACGCCCATGATGTCAATAGCAGAAGAAAGTTGAGCAGCTCGTTGATACCGTCTATAAATTTCACGAAGTGATTGCCAACGTTTGGATTTTGGCATGCACCGTCTTCAAAATTTCTGCATTCTTCAGAACATTTTAATAATTTCTCGATGCTATTTTTGAAAATCATTAGTTTTTTTTTTAAATTCTTTAACGATTAATTCATTGGTATTCTTTTGGCCTTAAGTTGCAGAAGATTTCACCAATTTGTGTTGATAACTTGTATATTAATTTTTGTTTATATCTAATGGGTCTTCCAATTGGGACCTTCAAACTTTGACAGTTGATAGCCGCATTTACCAAATTACCTGTCATTTACTCAATACATTTTGCTAATTCACCACGCGCAAGTAATAAAATTATTTTATCAAAATTGGTATCCCGATCAAGCAACGTTACTCGGTTTGCCATAGTTTTCTTAAAAAAATAATTTTCAGCGAATTAAATTTTCTTCTTCGAATTGAACTGAATATTTCAAGATATTTAATAAAATTATTGAGCATTATCAAAAAGTTATTTTTTGTGGCTAGCTTATCAGTAGACTTCAACCATCATTTTTGAAAAGAACTTAACCTCATATTCTTATATAAAAATATTTAAATACAAAACGAGAATTTCAAAAAATTCGTTTTAGATTCGAAAATTAAATATTTTTTTTATTCATGGTAAGTTTATACCAATCAAACTTTTTTGTGTGTATCGAATCATATTTATTTTGGTGAAGATGATCTTTTTATATTTTTTACGGATATACAATTAAGTCATCTTATTAGTTCGAATAAGAACAGATGGCATATAAAATGATACAAATTACAGCTGTTTTTCATCTCATTGCTAACATTTTCAAAGTGTTTATTGCCTGACTAATATAATTCGAATTGTTTTGAAAGACACTGTTGAATGTAAACGTCTTTTGTATGCGTATTGATATGTAAGTGTTAGTGAGTGGCATTTTTAAGCGTGTTTTTTTAAGCATCATTCGCAAAGAAGAACTTTTAATGGAAAAATAATATTGCTTAGAGGAAGTACTTCAGTGTTACTTATTGTCAGTATTTTATATGGAATATGTTAAATTTACATTTTTGGCATTAGAGCAAACAAACTTAGTTTAACGAACGAAAAGTACAAAAATAAAGTTAGATCGAAAATTAGATTTGTAAGTACACAAGATACAGCAAGATTTTTCCTTATTGTAGCTTAAAGCTCTTCAAATATTTACAAGTATTAATATTCAAATAAAAAAATAAGGGATATAAACTTTTATAGAACTTCTATATTATTAAAAGTTCTTACAAGTTCATCAAGTATGTGATATTTTAATAAAATTTTTATTAAAAAAAAACTAAAAGAAATGTAAATTATTAAGTTTTTTTGTATATTCTTCCGTAAGAAAATCAATTTAGCCATATTATCATTTTTGGGTACCATAACGGCGAAACGAGGACAAATTTAAAATTAAATTTGCTGTCATATTAAATAAGCAGGTATATAATTTTATAAAACAAAATAGTTTATTCATAAATTAGCAATTAGATAATAAAATTATTATTTTATTTCATTTCACACCTCATTTGTGCAGGCACTTATTCATAATGAATCTTCCAATAGGAAATTAAAAACTCTAACAGTTGATAGCGGCCATTTTTCTGAGGCTGCATCTCCCAAATTGTCTGTAATTTATTCAGTTGGTTTTCTCAAATTACCATGGACGAATCAAATTATAAAATTTTTTTATCAAAATGGGTGTTCTGGAACAACATTCCGAGCGCTTCGTCCATTCCATTGTGGCTATAATCGTCCTACCGAGTGCACTATTTGCAGAATGGTGGATAAGTTTGAGACCATTGGTTCGGTAAATAATTAACTAACACCCATACGAAGACGAAATGCAATATCTGCCGAAAAAATCGTTGCTATCAGCGAGAGTACGCAGGAGAATGGCATAGACTACAACTTTGCGAATTTTATGTCGTGAATTGGGACTCCCCCCATACAAAAATCTTGTGACCCATGAGATGTTGATAAGCGACCATAGATACCCACGTGTTTTGCCAAATTGATCCTTGAGTAGTTGGAAACTGACCCTAATCTTAATCAAAAAGTCATCTTCACCAAAGAGGCTCATTTCTGGAGGAATAGGCACGTGAGCAAAAGTTACTGTTCGGTCCATATTTTTGTGAGAACGTCGTCTACCAGGCCATCACCGTCAAAGGCGAACGCTATAGGTTTATGATTATCACCTTTTTTGGCCTGAATTAGATAATATGGACACCAACGACATATGATTTTAGCAGGACGGGCCTGCGTGTCACACAGATTATGGCACAGAGTTGCAAAAGATTCACGTCAGTACCTGCCCGAAGGCCCAACCTGACGGTGCACTATTGCACAAGGGTGAATAAAGCGCGTTCACCACCGCCCCAGCAGCCCCCGCCAAGGGCTCATGACGGAGCGCCAACTAACATGTGCCCCTGACAGGGACAACATGGTAGCAAGTTCCGTACAGGCTGCTGGACCATGTACAGACACCTTGCTAAGATGCTTGGAGCTATCTAACCTCCTACTACCCAAATGGCACGGCAGTGGAACTTTTACCCCAATCTGACCTGAAGCTTCACCTACCGTAACCATTAGAGAGAGCAGCTCTGTCGAATAGCAACAGCACCTAGAGATATATGGCCTGAAGAGAACATCCACATCATGCCACTAGCCCATGATTGAAGACACACTCATCCAGCCCATACCTCTCCCCGCGTATCTTTGGGTTTTAACCACAGCCACCACGTGATCCCCGAAGGGGCCTCACCAATAACCAGTCTAGGACACGTCCTAGGGGCTACTGGTTCCCGTGGCACCAGATAGGACTCTGGTCAGCCGCGTGTTAAAAGCACCTCCGATTTTAGGTTCCTTGCACACCTGAGGCATCGGTAACACCTCTACCCAGACTAGCGTAGCAAGCTACTTCCTTAATTACTTATATGCACGCCCGTTACCCTGGTATTCAGGGATTGGGTAGTAACATATTAAGTTTTAGGGCAATTGGCCAAAGGTCAAGGTCTGGAAAGACCAACTACCCCTCCGGACGAGCGAGCGAACCCGCTTTTACCTTTAGTTTACTTGCATGCGCGCCCGTTGCCCTGTTGTTTCAGGGATTGGGTAGCAACATACAAATTTTTAGGGGTTATCAGCAAAAAGGCCTAGGTCCGGAAACCTGATAACCCTATACCCCAGGAGGTTCAACACCAAGCCACCAAGACAGGATGAATTGACCGCGCCCCCTGGGGGGAGAGATCATGGCACAGTGGACATGCTAGACAAAGGTAATGTGAACTGGCCAACAAGAACGTGATTTTTTCTTGTGTTGTTTTCTAAAGTTGCAGACCTGTGCCAATAAGCAGCAAAGCAACAGCGGAACTCCTGCCCCTTGAAGCAATCGGTAAAATTGGCACCAGGCTCATGGAAAATTGGACGTTTCGGATGTTCGCCACCATATAATGGCATCAATGGGCCTTTTAAAGGAATAAAAAAATTATTTTATTTACATTTAAAGATTCAAAGCGGTTAATGAAAGACCCTCTACATCATATTAGAGGGTTTTGATATTCATTCATTCCACTCAGTCTCATATTGTTCAAATTGTTGTGTGTTTTCGAAAATAATCGAAATTTTTTTAATAACATTGACGTTTGTAAACTATGGGGGCATTGTCTTTAAATGTGGATTGCTATACAGCAAATATTGCGCCATATTATATTTGTATTTCGATTCTTTATCTTGGTTGCACTCTGCAACATGTTGGCCTTCAGAATATAAAGTTGTTTAAAGTTGCCATTGATTATTTCTCTAAGTGCCAACTTTCTGCTGCCATCGACCAACATACAGTCCCAAGCCATGACGTTGCATCAGACACGCTTCACTGTTGCTTTTCCTTGTTGACATCTTTAATCCGTTTTCGGCCGAATATGTTCAACTACCATTTATCGGTAATAATAAAAGAATTCCGAGACGATGCATCCTTGGAAACATGTTGTCTAGCGTATTTAAGCCTGCACAGCCACTTTTTTGAAATTATAGACGACTTTTACGTACACCTCGGGCATGTAAATGGTGTTAGCTCAGGTCCTTGGATTAACTTTTACTTTGCTCAAAATATGATTTCCAAGATGTTCGTTTAAAAGTTTATTGCGTGCTTTTCTGTCTTCATTATCCAATCAATTTACATGAAGGAAACGCTCGATTATCTTTTGTACTGCAACATTTTCTCGTTGCCGGTCTATATTGTTGAAGTCAAATATTATCAATTCCCGTTTTTACAGAGGGTTTATTTAAATTACTCGTATGCTTCGAAACGAACCAAATCGGATTTAGAATTAAAAGCCACGTTTTGATAGAAAAAAGAAGCGAAGTGCATCGATGTCCTTCAGAATATTGTAAATAAGTTTTGATATAAGAAATTTTCATTTTCATTAGGCAGTTTTTTTGTGTGGTTTTTTATTAGAAAAAGTGAATTTTTTTATCTAACACATGAGGCAACTACTATTTATCTGAAGCAATGTAAATGGGACAACTATTGACGCAATTGATTATCGCTGGAATCCCAGGTTTAAAGGACAGATTTTGAAAAACAATTTTTTTTTATTTGAAATTGTAGCTTGTAATTTTGTTTCATAGAGAATTTTAAGAAGAAATCGGAGGGAGAAAGTGTCAACCCGATATAATGATTAAAACAAAACTCCTCCATTTATGGATCTATTGAAAAAAATTATTTGAAAGGCCATGAAGTGAAAAATCATATTCTTTAATGGAAGGTCAAAATTACACATACTTGCTTCGGTTTCGTAATCTATTTGATCGGCTCTTTATATTGAAGTTGTTTTTTTTTTCGCCAGAAAAAAGCTCATTTTTACTGGATTTTAACTAAGTTTTCCATGGGCAGGAAGCACGGAATTATTATTTGATTACTGACCGCTACGAAATTCAGTGATTCCATGATTTTGGTAACTTAAAATTTAGTAAATTTTATGTATTGGGTAATAAATAGAAGGAAATGCTTAAGTGTTTTTGGTCTTTTTCTAACACCTTTACTATCATTAGGATCTCGTGAACAAAAAACATTCAATTGATTTCAACAAAGGATTTCATTAAATTAGTTTATGTTGTTAAAAGTTTTCTAGTGGTAAACATTTCCCGATAAAGTCTTTTCTGTTCATATTATAATATCCACTTTTATTGCAATTTCAACAATTTTAAATTTTCTTTTTGCTTAAAGCCATAATATTGTATAAACTCTTATTCCTTAAAAGTTTTGCAAGAAAAAAATTATTAAATTATGGAATTTTTCATAAATTATATTTAAGAAAAGTGCCGAGAAGATTAACAAAAAAATGCATAAGAATGTGAAATATAAAACTAACGAGAGCAAATCATATACAATTCATACTCGTATGATTTCTAAATAATTATTATGGAAATGGATATGCTGTTGCATGCTCTCGATAAGAGGTTTTTAGTATTATCCCTACAAAATATTATACGAAAGGATATAAAATTAAATAGAATGAAATAATTAAAGCATTTTGTTTGTCGTTGTTGTGTTTTTTTATTATTTCAATTTGCTTACACTTTTATATTGAAACAACTTGCATATTTAAGTGGGTGTATGGATTATATTCACCTATATTTATATTCCATTTGTATGTAGTTGAATGAGTGTATATATACCTGTTCTTATACTCGTATGTATGTGTTTTTGCATTAAATAGATATACAATATTGTTCATACCTGTAGATGCTACACATCGAAGCACATAACGTACGTGAACGCACCTGAGGACGGCTTTATTGCTAAAACCAACTAAATATTTAGTTACTTTGAAGCAAGTAGCGTTAGTTTTCCACATTACGTTGTGAGTTTCCCCAGGCACTATAGTTATTAAAAATTCAACGAATTTTATAACAGAGTTTTTTCAATACTCAGCAAACTTTAATATTCAAATTAAAGATATCAAATGATACCGGGAACGAAGAATAAAATGAACTGAACTATAGCAGCTTACAAAACTTCTCAATATTAAAATTATTTTAAAATTGTTTTTGGCTTGGAGAATGTTAAAAGAATTTAATCTTTGTTTTGTTTTTTAGGAAATCTGTAAGAAGTCCATAGGTTCCCAAGAGGTTGAAACTGATGAGAATGTATTAGAACATTCTATGAATGATATTATTAATTTTACATGGCCATGACCCAAAGGGAGACCAACAGAAACCTTTTGAGATATAAAGAAGTCTTATACGAGTATATTCTGTGGCAAATCGGAAATGTAAGTTTCAATTACTTTTTTATTGTCAGTTATTGTCATACTAGATCTTGAGCTAAGATTTAAGATTTTGGATATTTTTAAAACTATTTACTAACTTTATTACATTCATTTGTTAAATTATTTCCACTTATTAAAATATAATATCTCCACAAATGCATTTTATACACAAGCGTATTAGCAGCACTGTTGCCAAATGTGAAGTATAGGCTCCATATAGCCGATTTCATTTTATGGCAAGAGCAAATTTTTGGCCAGAATATACTTATTAACGGAGTCATTTAATCAGTATTATTTTAAACTATAGAGTTGACTCTACAGTCTATTAATCTATTATCTATTTCCATACGTATGGTATACCAGTAAAGAGAAAGATTAAAAAAATGCTAAGTTTAGGATCCGGAAATTGTGTGGAAACAAAAAAAAAATTTTCGCAAATGTTTCCCGCAAAAACGAAAACTTTTCGAATTTTTAAAAACATTTGGCTCTTCACTCATCTGCCTACTTTTATACACAAGCTGGTGCGGAAGAAATGTCATAATTTAGTTGGATGCCATTTTAGCAGATGATGCCAAATTTCACTGTCACTTTGACATTTGATTAATAATGTTGATTTATATGGAATTAGTTGTCAACAATACATTCAGCGATACACACCTAAAGAACGTAGAATTATTGTTACGGCTGATTTTAGAAGTTTTCAGTCTGTTGTTTTCACACATCGTGAATTTAGTCTCGATTTTTATTTGTTCGAACAATTATGCGTCCCGTGCAAGCTGGGCGTCGCAAGAAATGGCCGGCCTTATATTGCTCATTCGACCGAGAACATCGCTGCTGTTGCTGAGGACGTCAGAGGGAATCCACAAACATCAAGGAGACGGGGATGCACACAATTCGGCATCGGCAGACATTCGTGGCAACAAATTTTTGTAAAAGATTTGCAAATGTTCCCTACAAAGTGCAAACCATTCACGAATTGCTGCCTGTAGATCGTCCGACAAGATTAACGAACTGCAATACTCTGTTATACTCCGTGCAAGAAGAGGATGATTTCGTATCAAATCAAAATCGTAATGAGCGACGAAATCCATTTCCTTTTAAGTGGTTTTATGTTAATAAATGAAATCCGCCTTTCTGGGACATAGAGAATCCACATGAAATGAGTGGAAAGCCATTACATCCCCTCTAAGTCACTATTTCGTGCGGAAGTTTTAGTCCAAAAATGATTTCCAATTTTAAACCTAAAATTCAAAATGCCGTGAAACGACCTTAATTACATAACAACTCGGGTAGTGGCCATTTGAGCGAATAGTTTTTTCCAATTACTATCATCAATTTTACAATTTTAAATAAACATTTTTTTATGAAAACAGAGGTCTTTTCTTCATGTGTAATAAAATGACATCCAGTTCTATTTATGATATTACTTTTGCGCCACTTTGTAGCTGGTGAAGCCGATCTTTTTATACATATTTATCCCTAAGTTTATCCCTAAGTTTCGTTCATTTCTTCCTTATTATTTTTTACTATTTTGTTATTCTGAAACACTTAATATGGAACTAAATTAATAAGGGTTTAGAAAATGTATTGTTTCTTGTGGCTTTAGCTGTTCATAAGCCGACATTTAGTTGGTCGCAAATAGGAAACTGGTGCGAATACTTCCTCACTACCATCAGCGAACAAATGAAGTTGTTTATGGTCATTTTGTGGCAGTTTAAATGTTAAACATCGAGGAATTTTAAATTTTTTACTTCCAAATTTTTTGAAGCTCATCCCAGTCTTTTGAAGTAAACATTTTGAGTATAACAAATTGTCAGCGATCATACCGAAAGGATTATGTTGCGACCGTTTTCAATTATCACATTATATATGGCCCTTAAGTTCACTGTTCAGACGGCTGTTTTTTTTTTTTTAAACTTAATATTGAATTACGAGTGGTTCTTTTCCTCTGGGAATAAACTTTATATATGGAGGGAGTACAGATTTGCCAGTTGTTACGATTTCTTTTTTCTTATGTTAAAGTAATTTTATCACTAATCGATGAAAGAAAAATAAAGTTTTTTCTCTAGATCTTAAGAAATAAGTATTGTCCAGTTAAGTTTCACAAAATTTTGGAAGTAATTCATATATTCAATCGAAATTTTTTCATCTTTACTTTCTAGGAAGTTGAAAGCAAAAATGTAATATTGGATTTTTGTAATCAATGGAAACGTCCTTCCTGGACATTCCTGACTTCCACTTATTTTACTGGGATGTTTTTAATATTTGGCATGCAAACAATACATCAATGTAATTTCTTTGATGGCATATTACAATCTACTTTTACTGAAAAATCCTCCTAAAATATCAAGGAACCTAGATGTGCATGCTACACATGAGTATTATCGTATATGCAATAGATAAAATGATATTAAACTGTTTAAAGTGCCACTTTAGGCTTAATTTTTTACTGAACAACGGTCTTAATAAATTAATAGAATAGTATCTGTAGAGTATTCTGATTATATCCAACTCAATGTCAAGCTGCGTTAAAAATAATCGTCCTCTCCTTTTTTTACATTCCTCGAGTGAAATAGTGAATTCGTTCTTTAGCCGAACAATTCGTATGTGGAATAACTGCCTGTAGGGGCCTTTCCTGTTACTTTCAGCGTTTATAGATCAAATCGAATGTCCACAGATATTATTCCCCTTATCTCTCTATCCCCCTTCCTATAACTTATTGTCTTAGTTCTACTTCAATGAATTGTACAAGTAAGTATTATTCCCCGGGTATTTTTTCCATTATAATCTATGTTGTCATGCTGGATACACAAAACGATGCTTCCATATTCCGTAAAAATGACTTTTGTCTTAACTGGTTGTGGTTTCTAGGCAAATCCTTTCGACTCCAGCTAGACCTTTTTCTAATTCAAGATTATTTTGTTTGCAAACTTTGGCTCAATTTTCTTCAAGAATACTCATTATCTTTAGCGGACATTGAACATGTCTATAGGAATTATGGTCAAGAGCAGTAACATCAAGTATATGAAGAGCTCCTATCATAAACAATACCCTACCAGCTTACAAGCCATTCGACTCTACTTTGACTTTTTTGTAGTTGTACCAAATTATAGTGGATTTACTTAAACATATTTGTGTTCCCTTCACTTCCAGGACTATCTTCACTGCTAGTGTTTGTCAGAATGATTTACACATTTGTCTTTGTTGTAATTTGTTCTTTGATAACTATCACATGTAATTTGCCTTATAAAATACGATAAAGTTTGCTTTACTTAAATTCCTGAAGAAGAGAACCGATGGTGATCGAAATATGGAATAAAAAATAAAAAATTTAAATAAAACAAAAAAAAAGAAGTTTTATTTAATATATGACCTAGAGCCGGAATAAAAATAAAAACAAAAACTATCTTCACCTTCGACTCCATTTTGCATGATTCTTATCAACAATAGATAAAATGATATTAAACTGTTTAAAGTGCCACTTTAGGCTTAATTTTTTACTGAACAACGGTCTTAATAAATTAATAGAATAGTATCTGTAGAGTATTCTGATTATATCCAACTCAATGTCAAGCTGCGTTAAAAATAATCGTCCTCTCCTTTTTTTACATTCCTCGAGTGAAATAGTGAATTCGTTCTTTAGCCGAACAATTCGTATGTGGAATAACTGCCTGTAGGGGCCTTTCCTGTTACTTTCAGCGTTTATAGATCAAATCGAATGTCCACAGATATTATTCCCCTTATCTCTCTATCCCCCTTCCTATAACTTATTGTCTTAGTTCTACTTCAATGAATTGTACAAGTAAGTATTATTCCCCGGGTATTTTTTCCATTATAATCTATGTTGTCATGCTGGATACACAAAACGATGCTTCCATATTCCGTAAAAATGACTTTTGTCTTAACTGGTTGTGGTTTCTAGGCAAATCCTTTCGACTCCAGCTAGACCTTTTTCTAATTCAAGATTATTTTGTTTGCAAACTTTGGCTCAATTTTCTTCAAGAATACTCATTATCTTTAGCGGACATTGAACATGTCTATAGGAATTATGGTCAAGAGCAGTAACATCAAGTATATGAAGAGCTCCTATCATAAACAATACCCTACCAGCTTACAAGCCATTCGACTCTACTTTGACTTTTTTGTAGTTGTACCAAATTATAGTGGATTTACTTAAACATATTTGTGTTCCCTTCACTTCCAGGACTATCTTCACTGCTAGTGTTTGTCAGAATGATTTACACATTTGTCTTTGTTGTAATTTGTTCTTTGATAACTATCACATGTAATTTGCCTTATAAAATACGATAAAGTTTGCTTTACTTAAATTCCTGAAGAAGAGAACCGATGGTGATCGAAATATGGAATAAAAAATAAAAAATTTAAATAAAACAAAAAAAAAGAAGTTTTATTTAATATATGACCTAGAGCCGGAATAAAAATAAAAACAAAAACTATCTTCACCTTCGACTCCATTTTGCATGATTCTTATCAACTCAAAATTCCCGATAGTAGCAATTTTTAATTGGACGTTCAATAGATGTTTAAACTACCTAACACATGGTGTTGCCCTCTATCCTCAACAGTCCTCAATATGAGGGACCGCAGAGCTCTTAATAACTGCTTATAAAAGGAGTTATACGTAAGCCTCACTTCTCACAGAACATGTGACTACTTATCTGTCAATTCAACATTTGGAACTAATTCAGACATGATTGTTGTGGATTTAGCTCTTCGTATACTGACATTTCTGAACTATAAGTAGTTTGATAACATTGAACGTCATATTATTTATGCCAAAATAATTAAATACTTTATGAGAATTCTCTATCGTCCAACAATAAACTTATAATCCCGATAAATTTCAATATTAAGTTTACGGAACTAATTTTAAATATCCAAGCATTTCATATCAATAGGGCTATAAATTACTAAAAATTTCCGAACGTTTGTGCACTGAACTCATTCCTTTTGTCAACTGACATTATAGTTTACATTAAAGATGCTGACTGTGTTTGTTACTCCTGTTTCTACATTTTGTTGTTGCTTTTTTTTGAAATGTTTGTTGGCGTAGTTGTTTTTGGTTTCATTTTAATAAAACTAAATGACATTCAAGTGGGAAAAAAGCAAATAAGAAAAGAAATGCAAACAAACAGTATAAAAGACAGACACATTCCGAACCATCACTTTTGGTAACAAGTCACTTGCAGAAATGTATGTATTATTCACTTATTTACAACCATCTTACAAACATTTCCCTGTTCGACTCCAACCAAGCGACCCGACCGACTGTGTTGACTTGTCTTGTTTTTTTTTTCATAAAGAAACAAACAGAAACATGAAAAAATATGCTAAAAAGATGGTAAAAATATGCAAATTTATTTTTAAGGATTTTTCCTTTTAACAAGTTGTGTTACATTTTTTCCTTTCCCCCATTTGATTGTTCGGTTGGTTGGTTTGAGAGCTCTTCTTTCTATTTCCCTTAATATTTTGCCTAATGCCATTTCATATCGTATCGAGTGCTATTTGTTTGTTGGTTTCCCTTTTATGTATTTATTTTCGTCTTCTACTTTGTCTCCTTCAACTGTCGCTTGTAAGTGGATTGGAACGCATTTATCCTTAACAATACATTTGTGTGCCCGTCACTTTATGCAAGCAGTTGAATCCGATTTCCAACACAATTTGGTACATTGTTATATTTGAGTATTAAGGGCCTAAATTGATGGACCTAAGTGAGCCAATACTAATAATGATATATTTAAATATGGAATTGCAAATTAAATCGTTTGTATTAAGAAGCTAAATTTCGATATGTATGTAAAATAAGGGCTCAAATTTTGTGTCAAAATTATTTATAAACATTTTCGATATGAAAAAGTTTCTTATGTGATTGAATTGAATTTGGAATTAATTGGATTATATACACACCTATGTATAAAAAAATAGCACAGAGCTTGCTTTCTACACTTCCCAGCCAGGTCGAATTTGGGACGATACAAATTCATATGAGATCCCGAAAAAGTCACTGCTTAGTGTCGACTTTTGGCTGATGGCGTCATCGACTCATATTTCTTTGATCAGTCCTCACCGTCAATGGCAGGATCAAATCGTACGATTTCGTTAGTTAGCTCTTATCACCTCAACATGAGATGACCATGCCCTCGAATCGCTCATACAGAATTTTCAATGTAGCATTGGCTGTGTGGCACGAAGCGCAGTCCTGTTGAAACCTCAAGTCATTGGTGTCCATATCATTCAATTAAGGCCAATAGAAATTGGTAATCATCGTCCTGTAGTGCTTGCCGCTGACGGTTATTGACTTTCTAACGTCGTATTGACCGACACGATTCCACCACTAGAACAAAATCCACACCAAACAGTGACTTTTCCTGTATGCATTGGACGCATCTGGATCTCTTGTGAATTGGTATCTTGTGATTGTTTTCCAGAAATGGACATCATCCCTGCAAATGATTTTTTTAAGAAAACTATAATAAGTTTCCAACTGCTTCAGGGCCCATTTAGCTAACACACGTCGTTGTCTATGGGCGCTTACCTTCAGCTCCTGGGTCAGTAAAATTTTATACGGATGCAGGCCCAAGTCACGATAAAAAATTCGCCATGCTCTGGTCTGCGAAATGTCGAGTTCTTGTGAGCAACACACTCTACACTCCACTCTACACTGCGAATAGCACTCTCGGTAGGACGATTATGGCGACCGTTAAATTGAGCAAGTGCGCAAAATGTTGTCCGAACAGATCATCCATTTTGATAAAACAATTTTATAATTTGCTTATATTGTTCAACGCTGCATCGGTCCATAGTGATTTGGCAAAATATACTGAATAAATGGTAGCCAATATGACAGATGGAACTTCAACAATAGGGACGCTATCAACTGTCAAAGCTTGAATGAACCTATTCGAGGGCCCGATATATTTGCTTAAATAAATGCTGAAATTTATTTTTATTGTCTTTGTTTTTCCGTTTCTTACTTGCTTATTTACGATTTAATTTTTTTTTTCAATCATTAACTTGCCTGACTGTCAAATAAAATCCATACATACGCGTAAAAATAGAGTTTGACAATAACTTAATAGCGCATTAGCTGATGACTACCACAGACTTTGTTAATAGGCCTTGTTACTTCTTATTATTTTTCTATAATGATGTTCTCAAATTGACAGTACGTTCATAAGCTGACGCCTCTATTTCGTCAAACAAAACAAAACCTTAGGATTTTCGTATTCGATTTAAAAAGTCAACGATTTTTAAGAAATCCCATTTCTTGTCATGTTAAGTTCATTTAGTATTATTCGTTCTTAAGCTTTTAAAAACGAGTAAAAAGGGAAAACTGAATCTTGGGATGGGCGCTTTCTTTCTGTGTATAAGTGATTAGAATTTTCCAACTCCAAACGACGGGAGTAGTGCAAGCATGCCATTTCCGAAAAGCCTTTTGCTTGCAACTTTGTTTCAGATTTTTTTTCCTCATGTAAAGCCTCACGTTTGACTGTTTTTCCAAGTAAATCATATTCAAACTTGTTTTAAGTTTTTATTTTAAACTATTATTTTTTCTTTGGTAACATGTTTGGACTTTGCTTTCTTTTGGTTAGTTGTTGTCCTTATTTGTTGACTCAATGTATCTTATGGGGAATAAATATTTGATTTAGTTGCATGTTCTTGTTGTCCTCCTTGTACGGTAACCACTGTCCACCGTCCATTGTCCATTGTTAGTTGTTAGTTGTGCCTTTATCCATCCAGCCAACCATTTGTTTCTTAATAGTCGTTTGTTTGTTTGGTCTGATTCGCTCTACAAGTGCCGTTTAGTATTTTTGTGACATTTGTCTGCAAGTAATTGTAAATTTAAGCTAAAACTTCTTTCTTAAAATTTGTGTGTTTGAAAAAAACATGGAGAATGGGACCACCATTTAAAACAGGGAAACAAAAAAAAAAAAATACACTAAATTAAATTCGGTGCTTTTTTGCTTGGGTCCTTTTTTGTCTTTGTACACATTTGATAATTTGCTGCCATTTACTTCTTTTTATATTTTGTTGTTAATCTAATTTGGTAACAGGCACATAGTTCTATATTTGGTAGAAATAGACTTTGTCAAATAAATGATGGGGAACACGTGCTGTTACTGCTGCTAATGTACATTATAAAAATACATTTTAATAGGCTGTATTTTAGAATCCAATTAAAATCACACGCTCTTTTAAAAACCGACTACCATATTCTTTTATTTCCTTTCAAATCAGCTGTTTATTAAACTAATGCTTTTCTACATACAAACAAATGCTTTTATTTTCATTTTAATCTAGTGGAAAATAATTGCGTAAGCCTCTTCAGATTTTAATTAGAGATTATTCGGCAATCTGTCCTCCAGTTAATGCCAGATTGTTTGAGAAAAAAGATGATAATAATAAAAAACAAAACTCCAGTTCTTGCAAATTCGGGAAGTTTTGTGTCTTTAAGCAATTAACATGTCATTTTTAAACTAAGTGTTTAGTTGTTAATTAAAGTGCTTGATGTTTATTTAAACACAACTTCATTATACAGCTTAGCTGAGATTTTGTGGTATGAACTTTTTACAAATCGTTTAATGCGTTAGTGTAACCTTTGACTTGTTGGTATCCGCTAATACAGATACATATGTAATCGGGGGTTCCCTTGTGGAAAAACAACATGAAATGGTTCTAGTACTTCAAACCCCTTTGAATTATTTCATAATATGTTGCATTAGCGTTACTCGATACAGCATGAAGCATTTCAATAGCATTAGAAAAGTACCGAGACTATGGAACAATACGAAAATAATCTGGTCCAATGACCAGAAATGTGACACCTATTGAATCGCTTGCGGCATAAGTCAGTGCAAAAAGCAACAAAACAGATATTAAACAGTCGGCTACAAAGCCGATTCCCATGACACAATTTTCTAATCAAAGAAAAAATTTTAAATCCTTTGATTGTTGTTTAAAGGACACATTGTCATGGCACAAGGTAGTGCCATGAGTTATTTTGTAAAGCAATTTTCACTAGAAGCCAAGGATAAAACGTGCTGAAAATGTTGTGGTTATTCTCATGGTCTTAAAGAAGTTTCGTTTACAAGAAATTTTCAGGCCAGTATTTTCCATTCAGATTTTTTTTTAATAAAAAGTATTAAGAAACCTACTGCAGTCAAAACAATATGAATAAAATTATCTAAGAATCAATACATATTTTTAAGCTTGAAGTGTTAAAATTACTCAAAATGTATGAAATGTGTTCTTCATCTTCTTGTATATTATTTAATTTTTAAATAATTAATAAATACATGTACCGGCGACCTGATTCACATCTGAAAATTAGACTTCTCTAAGTAATTAAATTAATGACTGGATGAGTAATCTCTTATGCTTATTTCCAATTATTCAAACATATTTCAAGTTAATACACTTCTGTAGACAGAACTTGGTGCACCTTAGCAACCGACTAAGAGATTAGCATTTAAAAAGCAAGGAGATCTCAAATGAATCGCTGCCATTTTCGGCGTTTGGCCTTTTGTAAGTGTCTGCCTTGGTTTGAATTGCAGACTCTCAAATTCTCAAGGGTGGGTTAATAAGTAAGATCTTTAAAATTTTTCCGCCTCTTAACTGAAAGCATAATACTGCTCCTGCCAACAAGCATCTGACAGTTGACTCCTATCAAAATTTAAAGAAGCTGCGTCATTTAGTGTATGTTTGACAGGCTACCGTCAGATATGAGGAGAAAATGGAAAAAAAGGATTTTCGTGTGCTCGTTAAACTTTTTTTTCGGAAAAAACCATAACTCAAGCCAAGGCTAAGCTTGATAAATGCTATGAGAACTCTGTACCCACGGAATGGAAAAAAATTGAGTTCGAGAAATTTCGTTTGAGCCTGTACAGCAGCTTATGCGTGATTAATAAGCGAAAATCGAAATACATGAATTGTGGCAATAACGTATAAATAGGTTAACCGAGTCCTCTGCCGTGATCAAAGATATTTTATATATTAAATTTCAATCAAAGAGGTTCAGCCACTTACGCGTGACTTCCAAATATAAAAATTATGGCAATAGTCCATAAAAGGTCAAAATAAGTCCTTTAATATGATAAGAGGTACCCATAGAATAATCCATGTTATAGACCGTGTGTACAACTTCATTAAAATTTACTCAACCGTTTGTCATTGCTATGGTTAAACCATGTCCTTTACCAATACAAAGAATGTGCTATATATTAGAACACGCTAAAAACTATCACTGTTTCGAAATTAATTTAAATTCGCTAGATCACTTGTGCTTGATTGAATAACAACGATCCAGATATAAGAGTTATGGTATCGAGTTTTTTCCAATGATAAAAAGAATTTCATATATTAATCAAAGCTACAGTAACTATAACATGTCTTCACTTAAATCTCTTCTTTCGTTTAGGCGTAGTTTTTAAATATCAGAGTCATGCCTTTATGTTAAACCTGGCTATAAGCTTTCCATGTACCCAATTGTATTCAAATCCGCTCTGCTGTTTTAGCGTGATTGAATAATGAATACTAGTTTCAATTGTTTCTGAAAAATAAGCTTTTAAATTATACTGTATAAATATAAATTATTTGGGACTTTACGGAGATGTGTAATCTACTGCCTTAAAATGCAAAAAAAAATTTATTGACATGGTACTAATCATGTTTCAAAAGTCGTCAAACTTATATACTTTTATAAAAAATCAACAAAGACTATATGAGAATTCAATAGAATTCAAACATATTTTTCTACGTCTGATTTTAGAAAACGTTTATACAAACGCAACGCAACAAACAATTATAATCGGCTTGCGTCCTTTTATTTTTCTAACAACTTTATACAATTAATCACCCGTTGGGTGATAATGAGTGTTTTTAAAAGGCAAATGAAAAATAAAATTGATCGGGTTATCGATTTAGAGATTTCGAAACCAGGTCTTGCAAGGCTATCAGCTATTTAATATCTGTAATTTTAAGTGTTATTTATTTAGTAAAAGTCTTGCAATCTAGGAATGTGGTTCGTTTTACAACCAGAACGTTTCAAAATAGTTAAAACTTACTACAAAACTAATGGTTCAAATGTGGCCACTTTTCGAGACTGGTAGCGTTTCAGATGTCCTGACCACATTGTCCAGTACATCATCGCAATGTGCGCACTGCCGAAAATGTCGCTTCTGTTAGTAAAAGTGCGGCGGATAATCCGAAATTGGCGATTCCATGGCGTTCTCTGCAATTGGGACTATCTTACAGCTCATTATGGCTTATTTCACATTTAGTTTTACCCCTCCATCCATATAAAGTCCAACTCAAGTAACAATCAAAGCCGACTGACAATTCAAAACGCCCTAAATATACTGCTTGGGTACCAGAGCAACAGGCTTTCAATGCTGATTTTTATGATGCAAACATGAAAAAGGGCATTTTATAGCATTTGTTCGTGGATAGATTTTTTAAATAAAAATTATTTATGTAGGTTTAAATAAACCATTATCAAATAACGGACAAAATTTCGTTTAAAGAATGTTAATGAAAAAATTCCCACCCTCAATGAATGCACAATTTTACCCTTAATTGAAATACATTTCGAAAGAACTCATAATCATAAAATTTATAAAAGTTTCAGTTGCATTCCCAGTCTTATTTAAGTCACTGTAGTAAAATTAACAAACAAATGTGGCCAAAAATATATGTACATATATGTACGCATTTACTGTGTAACAGATATTTATTCACACGTATTGTTCCACACGTAAGTTTCACTACAATAATTTTCTAATGAAAACATTGTTAATGCGAGTATGTTGATTTAAAAAAATAAAAATATTGAACTGCAAGAAATATTCGATTTATTAAAGTGAACGCCAACATCTACAAACAGAATTCATATTATTAAATATTTCATACACTCTGATGGAAACATGAGGGCAGGTCAAGAAGTCCGTGTCTTTTTGGGGGTTTTTAGATAAAAAATATTTTTATTTTTCAACATACTCTCCTTTGAGCTCTACACACTTTATCCAACGTTTATCAAATTTCTTCCTTTATTTTTAATCGTTAAATTCATTCATTCCTCCAAGTTGTTTCCGCCCAGCCATTTCTCCAAGTTTGGAAACAAGAAATCCGCAGAATAGGGTAGATGAGAGAGCAGCTCGTATTTTAAAATCGTCATTAAGTCGATATAATAAGTTGGCATTGTATTTGCCATTGATTGGCTGTTTTACTCTTTTGAAAGTATTCAATTTGGATTATACCGCTATCCGTGAGAATTCGTAGGAGAATTCGAGGCAGTCGATTTCGCGTCGCTCAAAAGAACTCGACAGGAGCTAAAGGTAAACGACCATAAACAACGACGTGTCTCTGCCGCCAATTGGCCCTGGAGCGCCAATTGTCATCAAAAAAAAAGTTAATCTTCCGCGCGTTGAGACCCATTTCTGAATGAATGGATACGTAAACAAACAATATTGTCGAATTTAGGACACACCGGTCTGCGAGAGCATCCAATGCACCCCGAAAATATCACTGTTTGGTGCAGATTTTGGGCTGGAGACGCAATCGGTGCATATTTCTTTGAGAAAGATGTTGGCCAGGTCATCACCGTCAGTGGCGAGCGCTACAGGTCGATAATTACTAAAATACAAAATAAATATGTACACCCGAATTTGATATGTGCACCTACGACATGGCGCAAAATGCCGTGACATGGTCATCTCATATGGTGGTGATTTAAACTTGCCACCGAGATCGTACGATTTCACACTGTTAGGCTTTTTATTGTGGGGATTTCGTAAGTCGTAGGTCTATGCGAATTAGACGTAAGCTACGGCGGCCCTCAAAGCCAACATAACCTATGCCATTGGTCTAATTTAGCCTGATATATGCACCAGAGTCATCAGAAATTGGACAGTGTGAATGCTTGCCACCCAGTGAAGCCGCAGTTGATAGTTGAACAATATTATATTTCATACATAATGACATTGATAGACCTTTCAAATAAATAAAAAAATGTAATGATATTCTCACAGATTTTGTTGGTCAAATTCAGAGATATACTACGTTTATACGCACGTCTTATTTGCAAATAAGGAAGAAGAATGTTGCCGTATAACTTTTTTATTGTAACTTATTAACCCACTCAACAAGTCGTGAATAACGACACTATTTACAAATAAAAAGTAAGACGTTGCCACTTCATGAACGTTTTTTGTGTTTTACTTACCAAACAATCATATTTTCGTCACATGGCATCACTAATAATAACATAAGTTCTCTATGTAATTTCCCGTATAAACAGTGAATTAGTTATTTGCAAATAGTTCTATTTGCAAATAAGACGTGCGTATAAACGTAGTAATAGAAAGAGCTTAATGGAAAACCCATTATTCTCTTGTGTGTGCCAGATCTGAGCTTATGGTTAAATGAAGTATATTTTTTCTGTGTTTTATATTGATGGCTCAATATTACTCGGTTGTATGTGTATTATATCAGATTTGAAGAGTGTCAAATTTCTGAATTTTTATTTTCAAACATTGTAGAATATGTAAATAAACGTAATAAATAGAATTTTTAATTAATTTAATTTTTAATGCGCTTAAATGTAATTATCTATGTTTTATTTGGTACTTATAACTTTGTTGCTGAACTCTTGCATACCTTTGACATACGACTATGAAACACTGTTGCTCAAGGCAGCCAAGCACGTGTTACCACATCTGGCTTAACACTAAAAGCTTTAAATTATCATATTGAACCTCGAAACATTACTAACTGAATATGGACAGAGATTTCACTTACAACTTTTTAATATTATAACAGCAATCGTTGTATCCCACGTGTGAATTCATAACTGTCACTCTGTATATTTGAATTGGACTGACTCGAACGTACGCTCGTAATCATTAGAAGTGTTTTAATATCTGGCACGTTATTTGAATGAAATAATAAAATTGAACCCCTCGTATCGTGCAAGGAAAGTGAAAACCATCCACCTGATAGCATTCCCGTATTATATAATCATTATTGACTAACACATTTTATTTTGGAACCGTATACATATACTGTATATACCAACATATACCATATACTAACATACCCATATACTAAAGTGTACACTTTTTTCCATTTTTGGTCATACATACGAGTATATTGTAGTTGGTTCATTTATTTGAAATGTGTGCCATTGTGTTTGAATAGATTCCATTGTAAATTAGGCAGGATTTTATCGTTATGTTTATTGATTTTTTCGATTTGAAGTCTAAATGATAAGCAACTGCCAAGTTGTTCGTGTCAATTTGCGTATAATTGATTAGAGTTTTACGCTACGCTTGTATGTTATCATTTTCCTTTGTCCTTGTGCATAATTCTAAGGAAAAAGGTGTCAAATTTAATACATTTATACCTTAACAATTGTTCAAAATAAATTATTGTTCGCGTGAAAATAATATAATGCACGAACATTTCTTTTAACAAGACTAGTAGTGAAGTTTGACGAAATTTTCCCTAAAGCAAAGTCCTGGGTAAAACAGGAAATTAAAAATATGAAACAATATTATTAAGAAAAATATGACAGTATCAATTCAGAGACGAGCGATAAAATTAATTTCTTAATAACATCCCGATGACAAACTTCCGGAATTTACTGGAAGGCAGTAAAACTTTTAATCTGCTAGAAATGGTAAACAAAATGAATTTCTACATGCTACTCGTATTTGTATTCCTTATAAAGTACAAAGGGGGAAAAAATATAATAAAATAAAAGATTTCCTAGATAATGTTAATATGTTTAGAAAGAAAAACATCTTATTTTTATTATTATTATTTTTTGCTAACAAATAATATTATTACATGCATTAATTGAAATTTAACAGGATTGTATAAAAAATATATAATCAACTTTTCAAATTTATTTTTTAACCACAAAAAAATAAAAGAAAATTAGTACTCGTACATATTAAGTAAAAGAATTTTCTAAGAGAAATTTCTTTAGTCACTTGAAGCAAATATAAGTAGTTGATGTTTATAAATGAAAATTAACCAAAGTCTGTCAATCATCATCAAATTTTTACATTAAGTAACAAAGCTTGAAGGGGTTTTTCAACAGGAACTTTCAGTGCAATATTTTCCTTTATAATCTTTTTAATAATTAGTTTATCGGATTAATAAGAATATCACGTAGAAATGCAAAATTATTTACTTGAACCAAGCCATAGGGATATTAAAATTATAGTATATATCGATCTTCTTAAGCGAACTGAATAACGCTCGAGTCAGGAACGGATTGGACAGGCGCTAAATAATTCGTCTTATTGATTATTAAAACAGATTGCGCCAGATTTTGGAAAAAAAATTTGTAATAAAAAACGATAGTCATGATTTATTGCAAGTCATAGACGCTGCTGCCGTTGGTACAACATGAAAAGTTTGTGTACAAGATTGGAAAGTTTGTACGGTTGTACAAAAAATTAGTGTTTTGATTTTTCTTTAATAAGTTGTACAACTCGGGTCACAGCGTTAATGGCCAAGTCGCGCAAAATTATTTTATTTCATATTTAATTTTTATAGTGACCGCATACAGGTTCTATTTCCTTCCGAAATGAAGTTGTGCATGAGATTGCACTGGATGTCGTAGCGTTTGTAGACATAATGCACATATTAATTACCAGTCGATAGCAACGTCCATAACTTGCATAAAGATGGCTTTAATGGACTTCGATTGGATTTATAATCCTTATGTGTATCTAGTTTAAAAGCTGCTCAACGTCTGCCATAAGACAAGACTGCTTGATTATCATCTGATTTTGGTATTTGCTACTGTCCATCGTAGACCTTAAATGATTTAATATTTTTAGTATTTCAATTTTCATTTCCTTGCTTTTATTTACCTTTTTATGTTGCAAAATTTGACTTTGCAATAAAGTTTTTCTATGCTGCTCATAAGCCCACGTCTCTCAATTTATCGCATGTTCATAAACCAATGATTTTACTTCCTCAGTCAACAACATATCCTTGCGATTTGTCGTCCTTGATTTAAAATTTCAGGGATTTTTGAACTAGACCCGTTTTTTCTAGTTTAAAGTGTATAAGTCTTAGTTCTATTTCAATTTTTGAGCAGAATGATAATGGTTTCCTACACCCAAGGTATTAACAAACATACTTTGATACAATCACAATTGCAAATTATCATTAATGAGAACATTTGAAATGCTCTTACAATTATTATGATGTTTGACAGAACTTTGACAAATGTCCTAGCGAACATGTGACGAAACCGTATGGGCCAACTATAGAGGTATAAGTCTCCTTCTATCGAGCGAAATAATAGGATCCTACCAATATGGCTTTAGACCTGGTAAATCGACCACGGACCAGATATTAACATTATGGAAGATCCTGAAGAAGACCCATGAAAAACAAATCAACACCTATCGCCTGTTCGTAGACTACAAAACTGCTCTTGACAGCCCTATACGAGCAAAGGTATTTAAAGCCATGTCTGAGTTTGGTATACCTGCAAATTTAAAACGCTTATGAAGAGTGACTGATACAAGATCATCGGTTAAAATTGGAAAAAACCTCTCCGACGCGTTTAACACCAAACGAGGTTTTAGACGAGGCGATAATATATGCTGTGATCTATTTAACATTTTGTTGGAAAAAATCCTGCGTGATACTGCAGTTAATAGGGCAGGCACATTTTACAAAAAAAAGCATATGCTACTCGCTTATGCCGATGATATTGATATCATTGGGCGGACTGTACGAGAGGTAACTGAAACATTCTCCAGTATCGAATAGAAGCCAAAAGTGGGCCTAGCAGTAAATGAAGATAAAACAAAGTTAATGCTATCAACGAACAAAGAAGCAATACGACTGGGTCAATATGTGAACGTTGGTGTGGTAGAGAACAACTTTATCTATCTCGGTACCGCCATAAGCCAAACGAATAACATCATTTTGGAAATAAAACGAAAAACTTTTCAGTTTGGAAACAAAGCCCTCTCTCGATGAACAAAAATTAACCTCTATAGAATGCTTATATTACCCGTGCTATTATATGGCACTGGACCTATCTGCGTTGAAAGAGGGTATCGCCATCGAATGAATCACGAACTATATGAGTTGTACGAAGACGCATCAAAGTACAACGGTTGGGCTGGCTAGGGCATGACATACGTATGGATGAGAATGCTCCAGCGAGAAAATTATTCGAATTCGATCCCAAATAAAGACGTAGAAGGGGAAGACCCAAACTCCAGTGGGAAAGTCAAACTGAGGAAGATTTCGCACAACTTGGAGCTAGAAACTGGAAAAGAAGCGCATTAGATCGACTCCCATGGAAAACTACTCACAAATATCTATTCTTGTTCTTATAATTTTCCATAAGCTGTTCATTTATTTAAAAAATTGTCGTTTTGAGATTAAAAAGATTTTTAAAGATGTGAAGGATGCCAGGTCTTTGTAGTACTCGGTGTCCCTAAAGGAATCGAAGGGGTTTAAATAATCTATATGTTTTTTTATTTTAAAGTCAAATAACGTAGCGTAAATACCGCCTACCCTTAGCTTCGCATAGTCGCGCTCTGTTTAAGATGTTTTCCATGACTTTTTTTTAAGATTTCGGACGCTATCTTTCCGGAACCTGTAATTTTTTTACTGACGAAATCATTTAATTGAAATTGGGCTTCATCGCTCATTATCATTATCAAAAATTAAATCGCTGCTGTCGTTGTTCAATAGAGTACCTTTTTATTTTCGATTTCCCATGATTTCTTTACAAGATTGTGAAAAATAAAAGAAAATCGTATTATAAGAATGAAGTTATAGACAATTTAGAACCTTTAATTTTTTGGCCACCCTATACAGTCATAATCTTACATTTGAGAATTTGGCTGAAAGTCTTATGTTGGTAACGGATGATGGCTTTTATAGTTTCAATATCGCTATGGACTAAGATTTGCTGAATGAATCTTCATGATTGAATTGAGGATCTGAATGAAGAAATTGATCTATGCACTGACAAGAACGTCTTCCAATATATTTTCATTCAAAAAAGTCACTAGAGATGAAGTATTTTTAACAAGTATTTAGGTAATAGTTAAGCTTAGTTTTTCAGATCTACATGTACAATGCTTTATGAGGATACATTGACATTGTATTTACATATATGTTTTTAATCAGCAAATTTTGGTGTTAATTTTTTCATTTAGTATTGAGAGTATTTTTTGTTTTTGTTTTTCGTGTACAATTTCAAATGAAGGACGAAAATATATAATCCAACGTTACAAACTTTTCATTATTATTAATATCCTTGGCAATGTACACTTGATACATTATATATGTATTTATGTACATAAATTTAAATATTGGTCCTTGAGAGTATCAAGACGCAATATAGAGCAAATGGCGGGAAAGTCAACTTAATAAATTCTTTTTACAATTTTTTTTTTAAATAATTTTTGTTACTTTTTTGTGTATTTGAAGGATTGATAGTGTGTGCAAGAGACAAGATAAAAAGACAGCGTCTGTTAAAGTCAAAAAAATATTATCGAATTTAAAATTATATTTGAAAGCAAAATAATGTAGGAAAAAATCATGGAATAAAACATTAGCTTTTGAACAAAAGATAATATAAATGCTGTTTTGAACCAAATGGAGCCATGTTATAATTATAATGTTGATAATTTCGAGATAAGTTTCATCAGAAAAAATCTGTTTGATCAAATGGAAATAGTTAGTGGAACTTTTGGAAGAAGCTCTCGTGCTCTGTCTAAGCCATTTTACATAACTTTTTTCAAAGTTTTCTGGAGCTAACGCTCGAGTTTTTTTTTAATATTACCTTAATGTAGGTGATTGCACGGAAAGGCACATCCTTTCACAACACTTATAATTGAGTCTGGCGTATAAGTCAGGCTGAATTAGACCGATTAAATGGTATATGTGTTTTTGGGGTCCCGCTGTAATTTGTGGCTTGTTTGCATAGACCTGCATGTGGAGAAAACTCCCTAAGAAAAAGGGACAAATCGTGTGATCTCGGTGGCCACTTCATATCACTTCCTCGCGATATGCCCATATCCACAAATCGCTAGTGAAGAATGTCCAACGTAGCATGAGGTGTGTGACATGTAACGTCGTTCCGTTGAAATCACAAGTCATTAGTGTCTGTATCACCCAATTCAGTCCAAAAGATGCTGGTAATCATGTATCTATAGTTTTGATGGTTGAAGATAATTGCCTGCCCAACATCGTTCTGAAAGAAGTATAGACCGCTAACGCCACCAACCCAAAATCCACATTAGACGATCTTGGATCTCACTTGAATTGGTGTCATCCCAAAATCTACAATTTAGTCTGTTGGTGGACGATTATCTCGACCGCAAAATGGGCGAAATGCCCGAGCAGAATACCCATTTTGATAAAATAATTTTATCATTTGCTTGTGTTGTTAAACACCGTATCTGTTGTCGGTAATTTTGCAAAATAGATTGAATGAACCACAGTCAATTTGACAGATGTACCTTCAACAATAAGGACGCTATCAACTGTCAAAATTCTTATTGGAAGGCTCGATAGCAATAATGACAATAAAACATTACAGGATCAAATTTTACTTTAATGAGAATAATTTTATTGCGTCAAATACATTTAAGTGAAATGAACACAAAATAACCATAATATTTATTTATTAATCATATTGTTTCAAACTTCCAGTCTCGCTTTCTATCTGTGGGACAATATACATAGCAAATAGACAATCTCGGATTGAATTGCATGAATCTACATACTAGGCGCACGGTAATGCACCAGTCCAAGCTCTTCCGTTTGTGTGTAACCTAACGAAAATGAATTCCGTGTTTATAAACCCCTCGTAACATTGTTTCGCCTTATTACAAAACGACGAAACTTAAAACATAGAGATAAAAGTTTTCAGAAGTACGTAGGTGAAAAAAGTACATATTTTAGTACTTATTGACTCAATCACTTACGTGCAACATGCGTGTTAAAATTCCAACCGGAGAGGGTCTACCAAAAACAGATATAAAGTGTTAAATTCGATTTTACCAAATATTTTTATGACCGAGTGGCGACGAAAAATTAGCCGTTTTCGCACGTTTTTTTGAGCTTATAAAACAACTTTGGCAAAAAGTGAGTCCGTGGGTAATATTTGCAAATATAAATATTGGATGATCAATTGATACGAAACTGAATAGTGAGGACAGAACAATTTATATTTGGTCCATACACGTCAATTTTTCTTGCTAAAAATTTCAATTCAGCTGGTAGAAAGACAAGGAGATTATGTATTCCCTGGCTCATCTCTCCCCACTGAATTAAAAGTTGAGCCAGAAAACTTGATGTTTGTTAACCAGGTATTATTTTGTAGAATTGTTATATTCTTGAGAAATAAGAAACATTTGTCACCAAAACCTCGAGCTGAGAATTGGTGTGCCAGCCTTATCGATACGTAATTGTGTAGTGGCACAAGGGTGAAAAGGCTATTATACAGCTAGAAGGGAGAGTATATTGATCCTCCAAATCATATATATCATAAATAAGTCTGTGAGCTTTTGAATTTCCTACCTCTCAACAGAAAGCGTAAGACTGACGCGCGATGGAGAATATTAAAACAATAGGCATATCACATGGCTCAGTGGTCACAATTTTAAATGATCACTTGGGTATGAAATAGATTTCCGTATTTTTTCACAATCGATTACATACGCAATCGTGTGACAACTTCTTAGGAGTGTTTCGTGTTGTTCAACTGCAACGACGAGTTTTGCGCCGTTTCGTAAACATGGACAAACGTGGTGTGAATAGGCTTCAAATAAGGCAAAGGTGGGTTTGTCAGCCAATAAAATCATGGCGACCATTTTTTTTGTGATGCACGCGGTATATATACCCTTAAAATGTTAAAACAATTAATGGCGACTATTATGTTTCTTAGCAACGACAGATGGCACCCCATTATCCTAGACCTGCCAGAGCATACTAATCATCTACTTTGCTGGAACAATAACCGATTACCGAAACTGATACAAGGCAAAAAACAAAAACAACTGCAACAACAACCCGTGTAAAGATGGATATGCTTTGTAGAAGCCCTATGCTCCCTCCAGGAGTGAAAGGAACATATATATTATATAAATTTATCGGGTCAACTTAATGAAGATTTAAAAAAATTACCGCATTTTGCCACAAGGACAACGAAAGGATGCTCATATGTGAAGTTTCCATGGCAAAATTCCATGAATTAAGTTACGAATTGCTCCCTCATCTGTCATATTTTCCAGACTTAACCCCGACTGACTATTTGTTTCCAAACAATCAAGAAATGGCTTCGTGGAGAGAGATTTGACCCCAACTATAAAATCCTAAATACCTCTTTTGGTCACATAGACAAATTTTATTTTTTTGGAAGGGTTAAAAAATTTGGAGAAGCATTGGACAAAATGTATAAAGCTCAAGAGACTTTATTTTGAAAAATAAAATAAATTTTTATCAAATTTTTCAAGAGTGACCGAATTCACCTAAAGTAGATATTTACAAAGACAAGTGATAAGGCCTAACGACAACTGCCAAAGTCGGCAGATATTTTTGCTCATAACGTGATTAACTTTACGTCGGCGGACCAAAAGTATTAAGCACTCTCTGTAGAAGTTTATTCATTTGAAATATGTATGTATGCATATCAAAAAAAAAAAGGATTAAATATTTTATTCTTATTTTAACTGTTTAGATAAGTTGCATTTCCTCCGGGTGCAGACGAAGTCGCTAGTATTTATATGATTGTTAACTATATAATTCTTATGATTTTTTTCAATCGTTCACAAAATTTTCTTAATCTGCTTCACTTCGCTTTCATCCTTGAATTGTAGGATGGGGCACATCAACAGTATTGCCCTTTTTATATATACGAGTACATACACGAGTACATGGATAAAACTATTGTGCCGACAAAGTGGTACAGGTTACATTACCCAAATGATTTATTCCTTTCAGAAGGCTGATCTATGTACTCTACGCATCACTTAAAATTGTACAGTCGATAAAACTATTTTGTATATTTAATACAAATCTCAAGAAAGTCCTTAACAACGTTTCAAATGCTTGTGTGGGAACTCCTCAACTTTTGATCTTATACAAACATTTATTTTGCAATCATCAATATAAAAAATTATAAATTTTATTTTGCTTTTAATATTCCATGCCCTTGAATTTCAAACCCATACTACGAGTATAACCAATTGTCACGCCATGTCTAATTTATTTTCAGAATTCACTTATTAAAAACAATTAATGTAGAATATTATACATTTTTTTACTGTTAAAGTGTGTAAAAGGCGCTAGCCGCTGTCCAACCCTTAATAACTTTGCATAAAATTAAAAAAGTCCTTTTGTTCTGCAAAAAAGACAAAGGAATGAAAAATAATATCAGCTGCATTATTATTGCCCTTCATAGCATGGCCTTGACAACACACGTTTTCTGTAAAGCCTGAAGGATATCGCATGTATGTGTTCATTTAAGTTTCTATACATATGTATTTGTAATTATACACGAGGCATGGTAACCTACAAAACTTTTGACACACATACCATGCAACCCTCAATGAAAAAAAAATCCTTATGAAATTCGTTAACAAAACAAAAATACAAAAGGATCATATGACCATCTTCGAACTCATTCATTTACTTTTCTACATATTCAAAAGAACACGTATTTACCACTGCCACTTCATTGCATAAAGCGTACAGAGTAATAAACAAAGATAGAGAGAGAGCATGTTGACATCTTTCATTGTTCTATCAGTTTGGTATGATCTTTGCTATGCTAAACTCTGCTGTTGCTAAGGGCATCCTTGTACGGGAGAAACTGCAACAAAAACAATAGCAAAAGCCATATTGATGAAAATTTTCCATTTGATGTTTTCATTCATTATTGGTTTCAACCCTTAATTTCTGGCTTATGAATAGCAAATTACTAACCAGAATTAAATAAAACAGGCTAAACATACATAAGTATTTTGTGAATGAATTTCAAGGAACTGATGACAAAAATGTTTAAAAAGGAAATAAACAATTTGAGTCAAGGATTTCAGCTATTTCTTTTTTTCTTTCGTATGATATTGAATTGTTTTATTTTATAGAAACTAAAAACATCAAATACAATGTAATAAGAGCAATTTCTTGTATACACACTAATACTATTGCCAATACCACTCAAAGGATTACTCTCAGGGATGGCAAGTTCATTACAATTGTATCATTTTCTGGTAAATTTCACGTATCAGAAAGACATGGATATCATAATATTAAGCAATTAATTTTTTTCTTAATAAGTTAATCAAACTTTTATATGCAACTTTGGTATATATGTATTTATTTCTCTACGAAGGATCTGAAATCACCTATGTTAGCTGCCCTAACTTTTATATCCTTATATATTTTGCCAGTTACACTTCTACTTGCCTGCGCCAGATATATGAACAGAACATTCTCTTCTTATTTCTACCTTGTGGGTTCCATTCAGTGACATTGCGGATGATGTCAACCGTTGGACTATTAATATATGACCGATCCATTTCCATTTTCTCTTAGTTGCATCAAGTTCTAGCGGACTTTTATGAGTACGCGTTCAATGATCGGTCTTAGACATTACATTTGACGATATATATATATATATATATATATATATATATATATATATATATATATATATATATATATATATATATATATATATATATATATATATATATATATATATATATATATATATAGTCATTTTACTTATAAAAAAATCGCTGTCAGGTTATTATTGCAATCCTTGAAGTACATACATACTTTTTGTAAGCACTTCTTTGTGGAGCCTTGAGCTCTAGAAGCAGTGCAATCTTTGTGAGAATACATTAAATAAGTAATACCGATTTGGTATAAAATTATTTTCCTTTCAAAAGAAAACATAAATTTTTTTTACTTTTCTCAACGATTCCAATTCGGCGAAAAAGCATCAAAAAAGAAAACTTCTCTGGATAGACAAGCCCATGTTGAATTTGTTGAAAGCGATCCGCCCCACTTTCTGTGAATAATATCAGCATTTTCGTATCTTTTTGAAAACTCTTTTTCACTGAGAAGATACTAAAACGACTGCAAAAAAAATTTTTTTTAATATGCTTTTCTTAATTAGGAATGAAACACATTTACTTATCCTTATGAAGGGTTTTCCTGTAGAGACTTCCGAGCTTTGACAGCTAATAGATGCCATATTGTTGAAGCTACATCTAATCAATTGGGTGTAATTTATTAAGTCTGTTTTGCTAAATTATCATGGACGGATATAACGTACAGCATCAGGTGCAAATTATAAATTTTTTTTTACCAAAATAAATATTCTGTTCTGTTAACATTAGGCACCCTTCCCCCATTTTTTGGTCACCATAATCGTGATAACACAGGGCCTACAGTCGCACAAAATTCAACTGGCCCAGCTGCTGAAGGTAAACGACCATAGAAAACAACGTGTGTTTCCTTAAATGATCTTGGAGCAGTTGTAAGCTGTCCCTAATTTTCGTTAATGCTCATTTCAGGCTGAATGGGTACGTCAACAAAAAAAAAAATTCTCGAATTTGTGACGATACCGATCTGCATTAGATCCAAGAACGTTCAATTCATACCGAAAAAGTCAGTGTTTGATGTGGATTTTAAGCTTCCGGCGTCATCAGTCCATATTTCTTTAAGAACAAAGTTGACAGGCCATCACTGTCAACCGAGAGCTCTATAGATCGATGACTACCATTTACTTTCGACCTGAATTGGATGACATGAACACCAACGACATGTGGTTTTAATAGGCCGGCGCTACGTGCCGCACGCATTTGACATTCTGCACGAACGAATTTAGGACTTTAAAACTTTTCTTCCGGGGTTTTTCTTAACTCTTAGCACTATGCGAATAAGCCATAAGCCAAAGCCAACATAACCCATTTCATAGGTAAAATTCCGTCTGCGGCGGACATTTCCATAATGTTATGTTTTATACATAATGATTTAATAGGCTTTTCAAAAAAATTAAAAAACTTTAATAATATTACACATACACTTTGTCTTTTTTAAATTCAAAGCTTTAACTTTCCATTCACTCCTGGAGGGAGCTTAGGGTCATGCAGATTTTGAATGCCCAAGGCCAATTTCCAATCGACAAACAATCAAAGGAAGAAAGTTAAGACTGCCAATACCAATCTACCCCCAAAGGACCCAGGTTCGAGTCCTGGCAAACACTTTAGGTGTTTTTGGCTAAGTAGCAAGACAATTTCGCAGTTTGTCTTTGTTGATTAAAAAAAAAAGTGTTGCACTCTGGACTCCGCTGTGTTTCGTTTACTACAAGTGCGGGTAGATAAGTCCGTGACTTTTTGAATAAAACACAGGTTTTAGGATAAAAAATCATTTTTTATTCAAACATAAAGAAATTCTGCATGAACTATTTGAAGGTATTTTTATATATCGCGGAAGTGAACTTTATTGCACGCTAAATCGAGCGATTTCACTATATCAGAATTTTTTTAAGTTTTCCGACTCAGAATCCATGCAGTAGACTTATAGAAAATTGAAACTGTATGTTCGTACAACTAACACTAAGAAAAATAATAAAAGTTACCTCTGCCATCCCTGATTAGAATAAATTATGTTTAAAAAATAATTTAGATGTGCGAGAGCCACTGTTTGTTGTAATAATTTCATTCAAAACCGGAAGTAGCAGTTTTGAGGGTGTGCTATTATCCGTTCATCGAGTGACTGTGCTATTGTGTAAGTGTGTCTGCATATTTCAAATTGTTATTATCGTTTTAGACAACTCTTCATCCTGTTTCTCAATAATTTCCCTACGCCACTTCATTTTGCATCTTTTAACAGATCTTGTGTCAGCCTAATGATGTCATATTTTGATTGTTTAAATTTAACTTTAAAATCAGCTGCCGCTTGCTGTTATCTTTTGTTACAACAAAACAAAAAAAATAAAATAAAATTTAAAATACACGTTTGGAAATGTCAGCGTTATTAGTTGGCTTGTGTCAATTAAATTAATTGTTTTACAGCAAAGGTGTTACAACTTTTTTTCAGATTTTCTATTTAACTCTTCTGTTTAATGGTCTTTAGCTTCTTTCTTTCTTCAGCTATTGAGACGACCAGCGATTAAATAAAGACAAGCATTAGAAAAACCTTTAATTTAAAATGTCACTGCCATATACAGACATATTTTACACTCTATTAATAAACCTCAGGAGACAGCTGTTACCTAAAAATACGTACGTACGTTTGACTGGAACTGGAACTGGCACTAGAATTTCATCATTAGTTGCAAGGGAAATTGAGAAATGTGGGTAAAGGATTTCTATTTGAAAATAAATACATACTTTTATGTTAATTATTATATGACAAGCAGAATTGCTTATTTAAAATTCAACCCCTATTTCATATTTAAACCTCTTAAAACACATGTTTTATTGTTAAATCATGTGAACAAAAGGTTGACTTGCTGTAATAAAAATATGAAAAAAAATTACATATTTCCATGTTTATTATCTTAAAGTTCAGAAAAAAACCCAATTTGCGGCATATACTCGAACCGTTAAGGTTTTGTATCATGTAATTTCAAATAAGTCGAGAGCTACAAGTCCGATTTTTTTAGTTACAAATATCTTCACCCTAAACTTACAACATTTATTAACTTAAATTTTAGTTTCAGGGTTTTAGGGAAGTGTTTTAATATGATCAGGAAAAATTAAATTCCGTTCAAATTTTTTTCTTTTTTCTCAACTAATTGCCAATATGTCTCTTCTCATCAGAATATTAAATTATTTTGAAATACATATTTCCATATATGTAAATATTGTTTATCCTTACCTCAAATAAGTATTTAAGAAAATCATCAGTGCAGGTAAAAGGCTATCAGAAAGAGTAAATAAAACTCATAATTTATTAGATATGAATTTTTAAAATTTCCAAGAACAGATGTAAATAATAACAAGTAAATATCCTCTAGTAGGACTTTTTAATCTAAAAAGAGCATGGAAATTAGAAAGTTAGAATTCTTTTTGAGAGCATTTGTACTCAACTTGAAATTCCTTTTGAAACTTTGAAATTAGAATATGAAACAGTTCCTGATCGAAAATCCTATAACCTCATAACTCTTATAACTGTGTGAATTATTGAAATTAACTTAGTTAAAAATAAATCTTTTAAAAGGTTTGAAACTTCTGAACTGCTGTTAACAATAATAAAGTTTTTATTTAAATAATTCAAATACTCTTACGGTCGTGTTCAAAAGAAAAAAAACTTACAACAGCTTTACACACCATTCTTACAAAAGTTGTATTGAAAAATAATTGTTATGCGAAAAGCTTTAATCGAGCACAAACCCACTTTAAGCCTATTGTAAGTTTATGTATTGAAAAATAATTTTTTATCTCAAACATCTGTATTAAACCAGGAGACACAGAGATTCATGTTGCACATTAAATTGAAGATAAAACTCTGGGATATCAGCATGAAGTT
Organism: Germaria angustata; assembly: GCA_963681545.1. Taxonomy (NCBI): domain Eukaryota; kingdom Metazoa; phylum Arthropoda; class Insecta; order Diptera; family Tachinidae; genus Germaria; species Germaria angustata. The sequence continues at coordinate 62,254,699 of OY813000.1, forward strand.
TATCTTTTTTATGTAATAGATAATATTAAAAATAAAAATAAATCAATAAATTTGCATAAGAAATGCTGTTCAAAAATGGTTTTATTCTATTCTTCTGACAAAACTTGTTGCCTTTGGTGCCGGTAATGATGTCACTCCGTTCATATCGACCTTCCTCTGGGATCGCGCTATACGAGTTGTTTTAGGTGGGATTTCAACAGACGAGTTTAAGATAAATTCGGAGGTACTACAAGGCTCCGATCTCTCTCCTACCCTGTTTCTTATTTTTCTTAATGACCTTTTAGGTAAAACTTCCAACCCTATCTACCCTTTTACAGATGACAGCAGCAAAAGCCATTCCTGCCCATTTGATCATAGGCCAAGTCCGTTAGAGATTATGGCGATGAGGCAAAATATGGATAATACGCTTAATCAATATCTTGTAGTAATCTCTGAATGGGGCCATAAGAATCGAGTCGATTTTAATGCTGTATGTCTACGCACAAACGTATGACCGGAAATGCTGCGGCATCGGTAATTATGGCTGACATAAATATTTAGGAATCAGGAGCTCTTGATGTTCTTCTCATGAAAATTCGATGTGATGTACATTTTTCATATCGCTAAAAAAAACGTTCAAGTGCCTCGGTTTTTTGCGACGGTGTAAGAGATACTTCACTCCTTCTGATATACTTAACATTTATACCACTTACATTCGACCGAAAATGGATTACAACTCTCGTGTATGGGGCGGTGTTTCAAAGCCTCCATTTTGGACCGAGTACAGGAGGAGGCAAAAAGACTCATTGGTGACAATAATGTAGCCTATTCTATTGACTCGCTGGAGCATCGTCGCAACCTGTGATGTGTTACGCTGTTTTATCGTTACTACAATGAAGTGTGATGTAATTTAGTAAGGGAATATATTGCCGAGACCCGCTCTTATTTGCGAGCAACACGTTCTTCATTAAGAAAGCATCCATTTGTGGTCGATATATCAGCAAATCGCACTACGCATTACAGAAAAAATTCGTTGTTTGGTTGAACGGCTCCTATGTGCAACGAGCTCCCTACAGATGTCTTTCCTTCCATACCCAACGTGGAGAGGTTTAAATCAAATGTCCACAAGCACTAATCCCTCTATCCTCCCTCACATATCCTATTTTCCTAGTTCCAGCACTATGCACTACATAAATAGGGCTCATCCCTTGAGTATTGGTCCAATCAAAAAAGAAAAAAGATTTTATTAGGAGATGTACTTGTACATAAAATCAAAACAATTATAAAAAATTCGATATTCGAATACTCTCTTCATTCGAATAAAAAGTACCTTGAAAATTCTTTATTCATAACACTTTTGTTTGATCTTTTTTAATTAATGTAAAATTTTATATGCTTTACTCCGAGTATCACGACAGAAGCTGAAAAATTTTTTTAATAAATTATATTACTTCAGCTCAATATATTTTTTAAAATCCATGACTACTCGAATGAAATTGTAATCATTTTTTACAATTGCATTGCCAATTAAATTCCTTAAACTGTAAAATATTCAAAGAAATATTTTTTAAACAATTAAGGCTAACAAACGTTTGTAACTAGTACGAAATTAAAATCTACAGTAAAAATAATTTTGAATAAGGCCGCTAAACTTAAGAATTTCGATTCAGGATCACTAACTACAGTTTTTCAATCTGTACGATATACGTATTTTTTAATAATATACGTTTATTTTTCTACTGCAATGTATATATAAATATTTAATCTGGTGGAGGACAATGAAAAATGTGCATATCCTGCGAAAGTCCCCATATCTCGCCATTACTGGTGCGATAAGTTCGACTCCACATGCCAGTCTAGAGGCAATATGGTATTCATGTCTATCAGGATACTACTGTATTTGTCGTGGCACTATCCTAGAAATTGATGGTAGTCCTGGCTCGGAAATATTCTTTAACGATTTGGACCTTTTCGTAACACTTAGGCACAACTGTAAGGAATCCACTCGTATACATATTTTTTTATAAAACAATTAAAAGAAAAAGGCATAGATCAATTTCGCAATCTATGTGAACAAATTAAATACCGAGTTAAGTTGGCAAAACTATTTAGTGTTTTCTATATAATTGAAGCCACATAGATCATATAGAATATGGGCAACGTCTTCGAGATGATGAAAAAGGATTTCCATTTGAAGGCCATCCCTTAAAGTCAATGGTATTTACGTGGTAGAGTCACTACAAATCAGTTGGTTATTTGAACAATGTTATGTGCCATACGTATTTCAAATAAATTAGAGTTTTGCTTATATCATATATAATTTATTTAATTCGAAATCAAAAGCGAACCACCCCAGCTGGGAACCGCTTTATCCATGCTCGTTTTTATACAAATGTAAGTATGTTTATGGGTATACATTTGAAAAACATTGATAAACTGACTTATGGTTTTTTAGGGAACATTAACAAATAAAAAATTACTACAAATATTCCCGTTTTAGTTCAAATTTTTTAAAACGATTCGTTACAAAATACCACACTTTTCGATGACAGGCTTTTAAGTCCATCCCAATATTTTGTAATTCTGTCAAGCATCTGTTTTTACATATTCTACATGGAATTTTCTTATAGCATTTCATTAATTTGTATACGTTTTATTTATGCATTAATTTATCTTAGTGGTGGCCGTTTCATTATTCACACATATTAGACAAATTTTGTTTCTATATTTTCTCATTTAACTTGAACACATGGTTTTTGTTTTTGTGTTTAATTTTTCTAAATGGATTTTCATACATATATTTGTACAAGTAGTGTTATACTTTTGCCTCTTGTTGGGCGACAGTAGAGTACAAGGCAGACAGGCTGACAAGCCGCCAGACTAAGAGTCATATAAACACAGTGGCTGAGAGACTATAGAATGTTCTTGATAAATATTTGGATGGATAGATAGATGATGGTGGCCAATTGGTGGGTTTGCCAGCCTGTCATTGGCAGACAATAATGAAATTGTTAATTTTTCATAATATATTTTCTAACGATTTTTTTCAGTTTCTGTTTCTGTTTTTGTTTTTGTTATATGAATTCTATGTGTATCGTAAACATTGTTGTTGTTAATTACTAAAATCATCGTCATCATTCTTCTCTTCATTTGCTTCAGTTTGTTTTTCATTACATTTTTACAGTCACTGTTCTCCACTAATCTGGGACAATGATTGATTATTTGTATATGCTGTACGGCTTTGTTGTTCTTGTCAACGTTGTTGCTTTTATTTATTTATTTATTTATTCATTTTTTATAAAAGCAGAATGCACTTGTGCATTTCTATACTCGTACATACACTCACTTACATTTTTATTTGGTAAACGGCTGTTGAAAAAGTTCTTTTAAAATTAGCAATTTTATGATATTATTTTATAATTTCAGCATTTTTAAATAGACTTTCGACTCTCTCCTAGATATTGAATTTTAAGAGTTTTTTTTTTTAATGAACTAAAGAAATATTGAACTTGTGCACGGTTCATTCAAAATATCAAATGACTATAACATCAAGTCGCCCGTGCAGAATGTCCAATTTGACGCAAGCTGTGTGGCATGTAGCGCCATTCTGTTGAAATCAGATATCGTTGGGTCCATATCGTCCAATTCATGCCAAAAGTAGTTGGTAATTATCGTTCTCAAGGAAATATGGATCGATGAAGGCACCAGCCCAAAAATCTACAACCAAGCAGTGACTTTTTCAGGATACATTAGACGTGATTGGATATCATGTGGATTATTATCGTCCCGAATTTGGCAATGTACTTGAATGCTGAATATGATTTTTTGATTAAAATCATCAAATTTGATCAGTTTTCATCGTTGTCTATAGTCGTTTACCTTCAGCACATGAATTTTTTGCGACTGCAGGCCCAAACAACGTTACAAAACTCAATATGTTGTGGTCTACGAAAGGCCGTGAGCGACACGAAATCATTTTTCTCAAATTCTTCTGCACGATCTCATAGTCTGTGGCAAAGATCTTGCGACGTAAGGGTGTTATTCGATTGTTTACTGAAACAGTTGAGTTAAATTTATTCATCACACTGCGAATGGTGCTCTCGGTGGGACGATTGCGCCCACTGTAAAATGGACAAACCGCGAAAAACATCATCTAAGTAGAACATCTATTTTGATAATATAATTATGTCATTTGCTCGTGTTGTTGTTCCGTCAGAAAAATTGGCTGAGTAAATGACAGTAAATTTTCTACATGAAATTGCAACAAATTGGCGGCCATTAAATGTCAAAGTTCGAAAATATCTAATGCAAGACCCGATATTTACTAGTGATTTTACGAATTTCAATTTTTAGATATTCGTGAACACCAATGAAAAATATTCGCGGTTACGAAATTTTGAAAGTTGCCAGTTTGACTGGAAATGAGATGGCATCTTGTTGCTGACGGAGTAAAATATAGGATTTTATTATAAATATTTAAATATTCTAGAGTTTTATATAAACTTTAAAATTCATTATATAAACTTCAAAGTGGATCATATTCCACCAATATTTGAAAAGTGATTTTTAAAACCATAAGCAAAAAATCACATCCTATTAATTTGAGGCAGCTTATTAAATATATTTTAAAAGAACTTTTTGCATTGTCCTCCTATGCGTTCTCACATACATACACACATATATAAGTAAGTGTAAAGGGTGTCTCAGTAAGAGTGCACTTTTTCATTTTAAAATAAAAACACGTATTTTTTGAGATAGTTGTGATTTTTTTAATGGATTGTAAAGAAGACATGTGATTCAGTATGGAATAAAATATCAGTCAAATGGACCAGACGGCTCTGATGGCTCTTTTCATGAAATTTCCCATGACTTTTTCACAGAAATGTGGCTGTATCTCACCGACGCCGCGTTGGGCTTTGGACTTGAGCTTTGGAATTGTTTGTGGTTTATTCGCTTAAGCCCTATATTTCACAAAACCCCTCCCGAAAAAATCGCACGCAGTTAAATCGCATGATCTTGGTGGCGAGTTGACATCAGAATTTCTTGACATAATTTGTTCTGGAAATCGTTGCTGCAATAAATCGATTGTTTCATCCGCGATGTGGCACGTGGCACCGTCTTGCTGAAACTACATGTGGTCCAAATCCGTACTGTTCAGTTAAAGCCACAATAACTCCCTTACAATATTCCTGTAACGAATGCCATTCAGTATTTATAATTTCGGCCTCATCTTCAAAAAAGTAAGATCCAATCACGCCAATCGTACATTTGTTTTTCATGGATCACATGAGGATTTTCTGAGCCCCGAATTCGAAAATTTTGTGTATCCACTAAAACATTCAAATGGAAATGCCCTTCATCGGAGAAGATGACTTGCATTGACTTCACTTTGCTCCATTATCCATTGAATGAATTGCCGTCGCCTTCCATAGTCCGCTGGTTGGAACTCCTAAGTAACCTGAACGCCGTACGCATGACGTTTAAGGTCTTTCGCTGCGCAGTGCTTCGTGAAATTTGAAGCTGTTGAGAACGACGCTGAATTGATGTTTTCGAGTTCTCAGAGACTCTCATTTATATTAACAATATTTTAAAAAAGATCGAGTAGTACGTTGACGCTCAGCAGTCTTACTATCCATAACCAACCCACTCTTTGAATGGTTGACAGCGAAGCTGTTTCAGCGTAACGCACTATTCTTTCGTAAAGCGTTTCATTTTCATTAACCGGTATAGACATCTGTTTGATCTGTCACTTGGAAAAATAAAATTAACACTAAATTTAAAAAGTGCATTCTTATTGACACACCCTTTGTTACGTTAGACGTTTGGCTGAAATAAGTTCAATTTACATTATTTTTTGGTTTGTCTCTTTAGACTCTTATAAATGGTTTTTTATTTTTTAGTTTTACGGTCCCTGAATATCACACCCCACACGCGATTAGATTATTTTTAGTTCAATACTTGTCGTTGTTGTATTTGTTATTGTTACTGAGAAAAATAAATGATTTGATTTCTTTTGTAATTTTTGTAGCCGCAACGAACAAGAAAAATGGAAAAAGCAACATATTCTCCTACTTATATGAGATTTGCTTTTGTGTCGATTTTTTGACATTTGACGCACGTATTTTTTTTTCTCTACATGTAAATATAATTTATGACTTTTTGTGGCATTTGAAGAACATCGAGGCATGAAAGATATGTACAATTTAATAACATTATCTTTCAAGAGCAAATCATTTACTAGTTCCACATATATCTATGTACATACCATATACATACGCATATATGTACACATGTGTATGTTATTAAAAATTTTAAGTTTAAACATAAATATATTGGAGACCAAAACTCTGAATTATTATGTCGTTTTAGGTACTCGTATTCCGAAAAAACATTGACGCGTATTCATGGTCACATTTTTGATTTCAAACTAATTAAATTCTAACTTACATTTAATTATGAGCCATTTTCAATTGCTATTTCTTGGCTTTTTTTTATCAAAAATATACTCTACTACATTTGAAAAAAAAAAAATAAAATAGAAGTTTGTGCAGAAATATTGTCTGAGGAATGGAATTTAAACTTCCTTCAATCAAATTAGATTTTATTTGCAGTTCATATTCTTTTAGAGTTTCAAATGTTAAAAGGTTTTTTGTCATTGTAAAAAAAACACATACATAAGTAATTTTATAATTTGAACTGGCTGCAATTTTTTTATGAATGAAAAATGAGCTTTGTTTTCATAAAAACTTTATTTGAAAGTAATTTTACACTTATAACGTTAATTGGAAAAATTTTATATCGCTCATATGGCCAACTCCCGAGTTGATACATAATTGCGCTCATTCTACCCCACTTTGAGTTTTTGCTCGCAATTTGGCGATATTTCTTCTTCAATGTTAGCTTTTAGACTGGCTGCCCGAGAGGAGGAAGTCTGTCGTTGCTAGATCTGGCCATCTTTATGGTCAATTTAAAACAAATTGATGTCTAAAAATCTCAATCTCTGTCCGAACCGTGTGAGCGGTTGCCTCGTCCTGTTGAAACCAATAGTGATCGATGCCCAATGCAGCAAGTTGCGCCAAGAAACCTCGTTTAATATCTGCCTGTACCACTCACCAATCACTGTTACGGTGTTGCCATTGGCCTTGGAAACAGCAGTGCTGTTCTAAATGATGTTTGACTACTGCCCATGTTTTCGGTACCACCCAACACCTCATCAGCCACCAGAATTTAGTACTTGCGCAGGTTTTGTTGAAGCATCATTGCTTTTTAAACTAAGATTTTACTGAAAGGAGGATACGAGAAATTTATATTCTTCCTCAGTCATTTATTTTTATAAATATGAACAATAATATAATTCTGTTAATTCTGTTACATCTAATACATGCAGTGCAATAGCGTAAGATATTTAAAAAGATTAATTTCTTGGAACGATGACGATTCCATTTTTTTCTCTTTGGCAGTTTCAGCACATATTTGATTATTATTTTGCACTCATGTAATAATTTTTGTAATCGTGATCATACCATTTCGTATTCGCAAAAATTTAAAACAGCACTTCAAGCTTTTGTATTCATAAACGAATATTATCGACGATTTAGTAAGCGCCATTGGAATGCAGGCATATACTCTGTTAAGCCAACAACAAACAATATTTTTTGTAACGATTATTATCTCAAGGTAGTCGTTTACAATTTTGAGTAAATAAGAGTGTTTTCAAATTAACTCGATACTAGTTAAAGTGTATTTTAAAGTTACATGTTTGTTTTTTGTGTTTAATACTACTGCGACCAAAATGTATTAACAAATGAATTTTTGAAAATTTAATTCGAATTCTTTGAATCGTAATGAGATAGTAGAATTCAAACTAATCAAATTATTTGGGGGATTCAAACGGTAGTCATAAAGTCATATGTCAAAAATAATAGCACGAAAATATATGACTGCTATGAACAACCCGTCATAACTTAGTATGCTATTTCAGAATTCGGTCAGCTGATATGATATGATATTTATAAATATTTTACATCAAAGAAAAGAAATTAAAACCTTTATAAAAATTTTGTTTGAAAATACCAAAAACAAGCGAAAAAACTAAAATAATACAAAAGTTTGTGTGAAAATTACATGCTGGACATCATAATGGGTGGACCAAGGAAGTATGAAAAGAATGTATCCATTTAAATTGTAATTCATCTCCTTGTAAGTGATGAAGACAAGGAAGAACAAACTGGGGAAGGGTTTTTAATAAACGTTGCTAGTTTGCTCACTAGCCGCAGAATTGTTCACATTGGTGTTCCAAATTCTCTTTTAGCGACTTTTCTTCCATCAGATTCCATTTTTTAGTTGGATTTGTGCGCACACGTTTAACGCCGCTCATCTAAAGAGTTTCGTCCGTTCGGCTCAGATTTTATGACAAAACAATAATAAAACATAGTTCAAAAAGTCTTATTATTTTATGATTTTTTTGTTTGCAGCACAACAACAATTTTTTTAAACTATACTAAAATATTAAGACATTATGACAATATGACTTAATAACACACCGTTTGAATCCCCCAATGATTATTATTAATTTTGACTCATGTTCAAATATGATTACTTATGTACATCAAGTATAAGAAAGTGTTCTTCTTCCATTATTTCATTACTTTTAATGTCTTTAGAAATTTGGTAAATGTTTCGGATTTTTAATTATACGGAGAAAAATCGGGATTGTGAACACACAAAGCAAATAAATTATATCTCAATATTAATGTACATTTTTAGATGCTACAACATCATTGTCGTATATTACATTTTACCCAAAGACAATTTTTCTTAATTCAAAGACAATTTGCTCAACATCTTTAATGATTTTTAAAATAAGATTTTTCTCAAATCCAATAAAAAAATCATATATAATTATTGTTGTTCGTGGAATAGAAGAAAAGCATTAAATCGCTTATTAGTTAAAATACGGACTATGAATACAAATTTTTAAATTAGAACCCTTAAGGCTGGAATAAATTACCTCAATTTTACAACAGTAATATCTTTTGGAATTCTTAAAAATTTTTAAACACAAATATTTTGAAAACATCAAAAGTTTTTCGTGGCTTTAGCTCTTCATATGCCGACATTTCATTGGTTGCTAAAACCAAATCGTCAGTGAAGTTTAAGCAGTTTGAAAACATTTAGACTCTCGTTGAGTAAATTGTTTGTTGTGTTGGTTTGTATAGAAACATTCTAAACCTACTATGATTATGTATTTGTTGTAATTCATATGCAATATTGAAATTCTCATATTGTATTTGATTTATGTGGCATAAACATCCGAGGTTGAATGTTTTCAAACTGCTTAAACTTCACTGACGGTTTTAGCAACAAACGAAATGTCGGCATATGAAGAGCTAAAGCCACGACAAAATTTTGATTTTCTCTATGCATTTTGCAAAAGCTCTAATTGTTTCTAACGATTAGTTGGGGAGAATATTTCAAATAATGAATTTCAATATTAAGTATACAGATATTTTGATTTAATATATATATATATATATATATATATATATATATATATATATATATATATATATATATATATATATATATATATATATATATATATACATATATCTTTCACTCCTCGGGGGAGCATAGAGTCACTCATGCCAAATACCGCACACATTTTACCGTGTTTATTAGTTTTCATTCTTGTTCTGGTTTCATTAATAAAGTTATATTTAAGACGTACGGCTTATTAGGCCATATCGTCCGATCCTGGTTCTGGGGCTAGCAATATCACCACCAGGCGTGCAGAAGTATGTAGGTATTTAGCCATACAAGATGTTACAGCTATCCCGCTCAAGGTCGGTCGTCAGAGCCTCGTTAGCGCGACAGAGAACACTAAGTCCTTTAGACAGTGGGTGAAGTTGACATTAAGAAAGGAGTGGCTATGTGGATAAATTTAAAAAATTTCCTTTTCCATTAGAACCTCTAAAAATCCAAAAAAAATTTAATGGAATTCAAATGAAAATGCTTTCTGCAATGATTTGTGAAGCCTTTATGTGATGAAATTTAATATTAAAGCCTTTGCAAAATCCTTTTAAATTAATAACTTTTGAAATGATGAAAAGAACATTCAGTTCTTCTTATATATCTGTGGCAATAAGGATAAGGTTCTTAAGTCGATTTCAGTCAAAAAGGAGTTAGAGCACCATTCCACTTCGATGGTGAAAGTCTGTAAAATATCACTAATTCTGGTAGAAGGCATTAAAACATGCATGTGTATTGGCGTTTTGAAAGTGTATACCTGGGGTTCATTTTAAAGGTCATAAATGTTCCCTTTTTCGCGTCGACACATTTTAGGTAGAAGATGTGTTCAGCACGTTTTATTAATAAAAGTTATGTTTACAACATTCTTTTGTGACAATTTTATGGAATATATATTTTTAATATAAATCAGTAAACTAGTCGTACAAGATTCAGTTTTGTGGGATATTTTAGTATTTTTATGAATGCGTTGAACTGAGAATTTCATTGTTAGTAAACTGTTGTGACAGTTCTATAAAAACGCTCCTTCTACTGCTTTACATAAAAGGTCTATCGATGCCAGTATGTATACAATATAACATGGTGCAAATGACCGCTACACCAGAATTTCCAATATGGCATGAGATGTGTAGCATGTAGAGTGGCTCTGTTAAAAACACATATCATTCAATTCAGGGCAAACGAATTTGGTAATCATCGACCTTTAGCGCTCGTCGTAGACAATGATGGCCTGGCCAACATCGTTGTCAGAGAAATATGTCCCGATGATGCCGCCATTCCGATGATTTAGACCCTCTTGGATCTCATGCGGATTGGTATCCTACCAAAATCGACTATTTTGTTTGTTAACATTGGTTTACTTTAAGCTTCTGAAACAGTTGAATTTTATACGGGTGCAAGTCTAAGTCACGATGCAAGATTCGCCAAGCTGTGATCTGTGAAAGGCCTAATTCTTGTGAGCGACGCAAGATTGTCTGTCTCGTATGCATCTGCTGACTCCTATGGACGCTGGCGATATTTTCAGCCGGTCTTACATTTCGTCTCGTAGAAGTGTTGGCTCATTGTCTACTGAAACAATGGACTCAACTTTTTTCCACCATATTGCAAATAGTCCTTGTGGTAGTACAATTATGGAGACCGTGAAATAGGCGAAATATTTGGCAGTAATTTGGCAAAACAAACTGAATAAATGACAGCCAAATTATTAGATGCAGCCTTAATAAAAGCCCCCAATGGACGCCTCAGTGGATGCTGAAAGTTTAATAATTAATTTCTATCCTTTGTAAAAATGTGTTATTGGCGCTTATGACTTTTTGGCCGTTAAAGCTCAGCATATAAAATGTAAATACTAAACAGACAATTCCATCGTGCTGTTGTTATAGGGATTAGACATAAAGGCAACATTTACTTATACATGTATGTATGTATGTCTAATTTTTTTACGCTAATGCTATTTAGTTTTTATAAATATTTACAAAAATATTATGGAAGGCAGCACATAAAAATAGATAAAAGAATCTGAACAGTTTTGTTCAGCAGATAATGTTATTTTATCTTCCTCTGTTACTTATTAATATTTGTTATTCTAAGCCCCATATCTTTTAAAAAGATTATATATTTCGTTATCTCTTTGTTATGCTCCTTGCATGTATAATATACATACATACATACATTGTATATGTGTTGCGAATTATTAAATAATTAATTAATAAAAATATTTGTTTTTAAATATTTCACAAACAGAATTAAATACCCTTTTCAATTAGGCTCATATGACTGAACTATCAGTACACTATCAGACTAAAATTTCTGCTAAAAATAGTTCCACACAAATACACATCCATAAAGATGGATCCAGAGAGAGAAAGAGAGAGGGAAATATTTGCATCAAATAAGTTTGTTCAAAATGAGCAAACAGTTCGTTTTATGTCCACACTGCCCTCATTTATTTGCCCATTTTATGTATTTATTAAAACAGTCGTCTAACAACGTCTATGGCAAACATTGGAAAACATGTTTTCCATGCAATTACACTTAAAGAAATATTTGACGTGATAATAAATTTGATCAAACTGAATGAAAAAAATTAATTTTGCTTCTTAAAAATTTTTAAATTAAGAATTTTATGAAAACCTTATATTGCATATTTATTTTAGTTGAGGAAAAAAATTAATTAAAAAAATAATATTTAGGCTGAAAGTTAAATTTACTCATTTATGCAAATGTAAAACATTTAGCGAATGAACTTATGAAAAAAAACTTCGTCCCAAATTAATTTCTGAAAATTAAGGTTTGGTTTTGGAATTATCAATGTTTAATGCGTATATCAAATTAAGGGGAAGTCACAGTTTAAAGAATCCTCTTAATTGAAAGGGCAAAACTGCTCCTACCAAGAAGTATCTGTCAGTTAACTCCTGTAAAAAAAGCTGCGCCGTTTTGTTTGTGTTTGACAGCAGACTGCCGCCTGATTTGAGGAGAAAATGGGAAAAAGTGAATTTCGTGTTCTCATTAAGCATCATTATTTGCAAAAAGACCGTCACTCAAACCAACACCAAACTTAACAAATACCATGGGAATTCTGGAGCAGTAATTTCAATGGCATAAGAATTGGTTTACTGACTTTCGTTGTGGCCGTACAAGCACATAAGATGACGAACCTTCTGAATGCCCAATTGTGGTCTCTGCACCCGTAACAATTGAAAAAATTCACGATATGGTGTTGGTTAATCGAAAATTGAAAGTGAGAGAAATTGTGGAAGCTATAGACATGTTACATGGCTCAGTGGTTTTATTTTTGAATGATCACTTGGATATGGGAAAGCTTTCCGCAAGATGGGTGATGCATTTTCTCACAATCGACCACAAACGCAACCGTGTGACAACTTCGCAGGAGTGTTTGGCGTTATTCAACTGCACCCGTAGGCGAAACGTAGACACCGAATGGCAGTCAAAACCATAGGTTTCTCGGGGTGAATCTGTACCAAAAAAGGCCAAGGTGGGTTTGTCAGAAAATAAAGTCATATCGACCGATGTCCGTGGTATAATCCAGATTGACTACTAAATGGGTAAAAAAAATCAATGGCGACTATTATGCCAACTTAATTGGGTAGATTTCATTAGGATTTGAAAAAAAAAAACGATATCATTTTGCTTAGAAAAAAGTGCAAGGGTACACGCATGTGCAGTTTCCATGGCAAAATTCCATGAATTTCTCCCTCATACGCCTTATTGTCCGGACTTCGACCCAAATGACTACTTCTGGCTTTGTGGAAATGAATTTGAGTCCAAGGATGATGATCGTAAAAAGATTAAAAATATTAACAAATCTTATATTTTGAGAGTGTAAATAGTACTTGAATGTCGTCCAAAGAGTTCTTAAATTTATTTATTCAAGAATATTTGTATATATTGGGTGAATCCATTATAACGTAACAAATGTAATTTTATTTAATATCCAATAGATTTTTTGTAAATTTATTTAAATTATTATTCCAAAAAAGTGTCACAGATTGGGCATAATTTGTTCAAATTAGACACACTTTAATTTATTTAAATTTAAATATAGAAAGCGCTTAATGAAAGATCATTCAACCTTAATGATTGGATTTTATGAATTTAAGACCATTTAAAGAAAGATCAATATGATGAATAGGTTCAAGTAATTATTACTATTATGTCTTTTATCTCTATGTTTTCAATTTTGTGTTAAACTTTAAAATATTTATAAAAAATTTCTTAATTTAATTGTAAAATGCATTGTTTGTTGTGGCTTTATCTCTTCATATGCCGGCCGACATTTCATAGGACACTAAACCAAATCGTCAGTGAACTATAAGCAGTTTGACGATTTGGTATAGCAACCAATGAAATGTCGACATATGAAGAGCTAAAGATACAACAGACAATACCATATATTTTGTAAAAACTCTAATTGTTTTACCAATTAGTTGGGGAGAATAAAAATAATAAAATAAAATAAAAAAATAAATTTCAGTATTATGTATTTTCACTAATTTTATAATATAATTATACGCATATTGAATCGTGGTTCTTGCAGGTTTTTTGGTAGTCCTCAGCATACTCATACTAGATATGCAAAACTTTGAAGTTTACTACGAGCTTTGATAATTTGTCTATAACAAAATAATAATTAATGTTGACGACATTAAGATCCGGAAGTGGTGAAATTTTGTATCGTTTCCACTGATTTTAACATATGTTTGCCACTGCAGCAAGTTCGATTCCTTTTCGATTCCTCTTCATTGCTTCAGATGGTATCTTCATTATGAGGTGAAGAGTAAATTGTTTATGATTTCTTTTTTTTTTTGACAGAAACCGACTTAGTATGAAATAAGGATTGTTTATTTGCCATTAACAATAACTTTCACATCTGCAAGACATAACGATTCAGGCGTAACGATTTTTTAATATGAAAGTCATTTTGTCACTTTTCGATTGAAGAAGGAAAATGTTTTTATGTACATACGAGGTCTGTTCAATAGAAAAGGAGAATTTTGAATTTCGCACACTTGTCTCGAACCTATGTTTTTAGTTGAGTTTGCTTGTGAGATTTATAACAGTCAGACGTGTTTTGCTTATTCGGCGATTTTCTGCTGTGGAATAGAATGGATCAAAGAATTTGCATAAGAATTTGTGTAAAACATGGAATTTAGTGCTCAAAATGTTGATAGTGGCATATGTAACTCTGAGTCAGAAATATGTTTACAAGTGCTACAAGCTTTTCAAAGAAGGTCGAGAAGATGTCAATAATGACGCTCGTCCTGGAAACTCCATCACATCAAAAAACGATAAAAATGTTGAGCAAGTGAGGAAAATTGTTATGGAGAATCGTCGAATCACTATTAGAGAAGTTGCAGAGGATATCGGCATATACATAGGTTAGCTCATGTCATACGGAAATTGTGGAAAAGCAATTCATGGGTTTTGCATCACTATAATACACCTCCTCACTCGTCATTGCTTGTGCGTAATTTTTTGTCAGAAAAGACTACTTTAAACATGCCTCAGTCACCGTATTCACCAGATTTGACCCCTGCAACTTTTCCTTGTTCCCAAAATTGAAGAGACTAGTGAAATAAAAAACTTAATATCAAATTAATTCGAGGATTGGAAAAAACGCTGGCACAACTGTATTATATCTAAGGGGAAATACTTTGAAGGGGATATATAAATATATATTTTTTAAGAAAAATAAAAAATCTCCTTTTCTTTTGAACAGACCTCGTATAAAGAAATAAATATATTTTTCTATAAAAAGTAAATATATTTTCATATATTCTAGGAGTAATTCATATTTTAAATTAAAATTTTATCAGTCAGGTCAGTAGGAAGTCGACAGAATACTTTAACGGATCCTTTGGAAGCTCTGAAAAAGCCAGTCATTCCAATCTGTTAATATGCAATTAACATTTCTTAAATTTAATTGGACACAATCATGGCAAAAACATGTTTAATGCAAAAAAAAAAAAAAATAGATGTATTACAGCGAAATTTATTTCTGAAACATCTTAACGCTTGGAGCAGATATTTTATGTTGAATATTTGATATATGCAAAATTTGATATATAAACTAAATTACGCCTGTCAACATACTTGATATAATTGAAAATAATTACTTGACAACCTTAAAGAAGGAAAGCCCATATTTTATTGCTTTCCTGCTGCTGTTGTTGTCTGAATTTGGAAAAACTAAACATGATTGTTTTGGTTGCAATATATCCGCATTTTTCAAATAATCGAAATAAATAAAGAGAACGGAACATAAACAAAAAATAATAATTTTTTTTGCAATTTTAATTTCGTTGTACAAACATAGAAGTGACAAACTGCTGATATTGAAAATAATATTGTTGTAAATTAAACACACTAGAGTAGATTATTTTTAATGAATGTGTTAATCAGTTATAAAAACGAAATTTATTTATTTTTTGCAATAAAAATAAAGAGGATGTTATATAAAATATTGACATGTAACCTTGACTTCCTCCGCAGCGGGAGGGAAATGAATGTTGTCTTGGCAAAATAATATCAACCTGATTCATAAAAACTTAAAACATCGTTATTAAGCAGTTACTAGTTGTTAGAGAATTAAAATTATGTAAGAAGTATACATTTGTGAATATTTTAAAGTGAACACATTTAGATCATATTTCTGCCTCAAATATGTCTACTAAGAAAGGTCACAGGTTTCATGTTGCACCTGGAAATAAAGCTGGGAGTCTTAAAGAGAAAATAAGAGAAAATATGACTTTATAACACAACAAAATCAAAATGTACAGTACAATTCATATGAAATACAGTAAGAAAATTATAAATTTAAAAGAATTTATAAGTGATGCATATACAATCAAATACTCTCTTCATGCGAATAAAAAGTATTTTGTGAATTTTTCTCTGTTCCTTAGACTTGTTTTTCTGCCATAGAAAATCTTATACGCTTTACTAATGTGATCGAAACTCATATTTTTTTGAAAATAGTTTGTGTTATTTTAAAACATATTCAAATTATGATCGTTCTTATACGTCTTGAACTACAAAGTTGTTTGTATTGCCAATAAAATATCCAACGTTTATGAATAGCAGTTCTAAGCTCCTTAAAATGCTCAATAACTAATTTGTAATTTAAGCATGCAATTTTTTTTTGAATTAGAAAATATGTAATTCTTTTGTGCATATACAGTGGACTCCTAGAAACGTGCACTTATTTTATCAAGGCTGTTCACGTTCCAAATTACGTCATGTTTTCGATTGTTATAGCACAACTAAAACAATAGAGCTGCAATATACACATACATTTATGTATATGTTGCAACCAGTCTTAAATATGTGTTTTAATGCTGGAACTCAAATTCCAATTTAACAAAGAATGCTTGATCTAAGTATTGAGCAAAAAATTAAAAAAAATACCTTTTAGAGCTATTATTTTCGCTAATATGCACACATATTTGAAGTTATTACATTTCTATATACAATGGCAGATATTCTTTAGTAGCTGATATAAGGTTGAGCATAAGATAAGCCAGAAGATTAAACATAAATTGCTTCCACTTTCGCCGCTTGGCCTTGTAAATGCCTACCTCAGGTTGAATTAAATTCGATTATTATCTTTTTAATTGGACCAGTATTCAGGGGATGACCCCTACTTATGCTTTGTATGGTACTATTACTAAACAACAAGCCTATGGGATGGGGGACAGAGGGAATAGTACTTGTGGATATTCGACCCTACCCTCCCCACGCCCATCTGCAGGGAACGCGTTCCACGTACCAGTTGTTCGATTAAAGAACGAATCTTCTCCGTATATCGACCACAAATGGAAGTGCTCTTAATGAATAACCTCTTGTTCGCAAATAAGAGCGGGTGTAGGGAACAAACTGCCCGATTTCGTTGGACAACATTTCATTATGAGCGTTGTGCCAATGTTGAAGTGAGTCAATAGAGTTGGTTACAATACTACAGTGTCGTTCTATTAATTTTAAAATAGACTTTGAAGCACTGGCCCATACCTGAGAGTGTTGCATTTGCGTTCATGTCTTTAGCGACATGAAAAATGTGGTCGAACTGAAACGAACATCAACAGCCTCTTATTCCTAAGTATTTATATCACCCCTAATTACAGTTGATGCAACATTTTCGGGCATACTTTTGTACATAGACGCGTATCATCGATGTTTCTCCTCAGCGCTCCTATTCCCAACAGGCTTGGCATATGGTCGAATGAATATGAATGGCTAATGCTGCTGTCATCTGCGAAACAGTGGATATGATTGGAAGTTACACATAGAATTTCATTGAGAAGAATAATAAATAGGGCAGGAGAATGAACGGAGCCTTGTGATACCCCTGAATTTATCTTGAATTCATCTTATGAGATCCCATATGTAACAACTCGTATAGTGCGACACCTGAAGAAGCTCGACGTAAACCGACACCAAAAGTAATAAGTTTTTCCACAATCTCTCCATGTCAGACCCGGTTACTACTTTACTTTCGACTAAATGGTGAATATAATGACGAAATTTCCCCGAGAGTAGTAGTAGGTCACCAATAAGGCGACCTCTTTGTAAACCACGAAGTTATCCATAATTTCTATCACATTGGAAAGTGTAGAGCAAATTAAAATTGAGGGGTTACTAGCATGGCACAATGCACTAAAAGGTTTGGCTAATGGACCATTTAGGATCGAATAACACTGCTTCAGAAAGTCGGAACATCGGAAATCCATCCGGCACAGGCTCGAAAGAATATTTTTGGCATAGTAACAAATAATCATTCAAGCTCGGGCAATGGTTAACCGCTTCCCGGCAAGTTAGAGTTATTTGCAAATAATTCAGCCAACAGATTAGCTTTATCAACCGCGTCAGTGAATATTTGGTTATCCCTTACAAGAGTCAGAATTGAAAAAGTGGCATTATCCTTTACTCTTTTAACGAATGCCCAAATGAGGGCACTGCTCGTACAAAGCTTTTTTTTCGCGCCTTAGTACTCTGGCACATGTAGACTCCGACTTTTTGAGAAACGAATCAGCATTCTTGTCTAGTTCTAGTAGACTCTCTCCGACTTACAGCTTCTTCGATGCATAAGCACTTGATGTTGTACGGAAGGTGAAGCTTTTTAGCCTCCGACCATGGCTGTGATGCTTTCACACACGCATTCATTACATGTGTCAATATACACCAGTGACCGTTTTTTTTAGCTTAGTTCATACAAATAAAACAAATTTTTGTCTTAAAAGTCTTCTTGGTTGGTTGTGGTCCGCGTAAGAAGAATTCGAAAAATGGGTTTAATCACACCTTTAATGGAGATAAGTTATTCTATGCTCTGGGTGCCAAGTTGCATTCAGTAGTTTGTGTCAGATTTTCAAATATAAGGATTATGGCATTAGTCCATGCAAAGGCCAATATTAAGTATTTTGATTTGTAATTCTACTTACTATGCCCTCCCCTAGAAGTTTTTCCTTTTTGTTACATCAAAATAAATATAACGACATATACTTACGTTTTAAAGTTTTCAAATCAATTTTGAACATTTTACTTTAAATAATCACAAAATTCGCTGACTTTTTGTCTGCTTCTTATCTATACAATAGTGTCAAAAGCGTCATCATGGTAGGTTCAAAAAAAGGTTTTTGTGGAAAACGTTTTGTAGAAAAGAGTTTTTTTTTTATAGAAACACACATTAACATAATTTCAAACATTTGTACCGTTTAATAAAAAAACAAAATTCTCCTAAAAATTTGTTTATCACAATTAAATTATTTTTAAGTCAATTATGTATGTACGAGTATGTATTTTCGTATAATAAAATTATGCGAATTAAAATTTAGCAATGAAACTACGCATATTTGCATACAAATGTTTAGTTACACATGTATAAATTATTATAATACAATTAGTATATAATTGATAACGATATGCAAAATAGTTAAAGCAACAACAAAAACAATTCATTAGCAGAAGCTTTATTATACCGATACTGGTGCACTTGAATATCCAATACTGTGAAACCCAGCTGACATATCTATCTATCTATCTATCTATCTATTGAATAATAAATTATTTAACTAAATCAAAAAAGGAGGTAATTTGACTGACATTTAGACAGGCAGCGAGACGGGCCATCAAACGGCCATTGTTCACATTGATTAGCACAAATTAATAGAAAATTATTATGCAAAATAAAGCAGCAAATTCACAATTCAAACTACCAAACGAGGGGGCGAACAAAAGTATGGCAGAATATTTTACTCGCCGCTGCCTACTTTTTGTTCACTGTAATTTTAACCATATTTCTGTGTGTGTGTGTAAGTGTGTCATTTAATATTGGTGTTGCAAACAATGTAGATAAATAAATTATACAAGCCTAATACTAGTCTGTAAGTAAGTTGGCTGTATAATTGTTTTTCTTTTCTTTTGTAATAAAAGTCTAACAAATATGTATAAATTTTTTTACATTGGAAGCATAGCACTGTGGTCCTACACTAAAATCTAGCTATACAAAATCGTTAAAGATCCTTTTTATAGTTAATAAAATCAACATTATTACCCAAGACTCAATCTGGCTACTTAAATACTTAAATATTACATGTTTTTATTATTAACTTGTTTACAAGTACTTAATCATAATGCAAAAACAGAAGACATTTATAAAAATAGACTCCATAAAATTTCGAAATAAAATATTTTTCGTGTTAATAAAATATAATGTATATACATATTTATATAATTTAAATAAAGTATACATATTAATATATGTGAAAAAATTTAAAATTTCAATAAATAAATTTATTCAAATACACGAGTATTACACAATCCAGATAGCGATAGAGGTTGGTATAAAGCAAATTTACTGGCGTTTCTTAAGGAGCTGAAGAGATTTGCTCTTCTAAAATATAAAACTTTGGTAATCATGAATGCCCCGTACAATGTCCATAATAAAATGATAAAGGATTTTTCTTAAATAAAATTATACAAAATTAATAAGCTTAATTTATTTTTTAAGCTTAAGGTCTTTTAATTTTTATTTAAATTCGAGTACTCGATAAGTACCGAAACATCGATAACAATTTAAATAAAAATTAAAATAAAACGGTCAAAAAACTAGAACGTTAATTTAACAAAATTATTTATTTTTAATGTTCTTGTAACTATTCCATATTGCTTTTTATAAAGAAGAAAAATTTTATACCGTTTACAATATGAAAATGTGTTCGATTTAAGGACTATTTTCTAATTTATAGAAATATGTCAGAGATTTACGTCAGCAAATGTCATAAGTCCTAACCTGACTGTGCTCTTCGCAATGGGTGAATAAAACCTTTCACCACCGTCCCCGTCCTCCCTTCCAGAGTCAGACATTGGGTGTGGATCTACATGTGCCCCTGATAGGGACGACATGGTAGCAAACTTTGCACACGCTGCAGAACCATGCACAGGCACCTTGCTAAAGTGCTGACGCTATCTAACCTCCTATCATGGACCACTCACCAACCGCAACCGCCAAGGCAGCCCTGTTGAATAGCAACATGATATAGAGATATATGGCCCAAAAAGAGGATCACTAGCATCATATTGCAGACACACTCATCCGACCCATAACTCTTCGGGTTTTATCCACAGCCACTACAGCCTGTTATTCTGTTATTTCAGGTATACGGTAGCAACATACAAGTTTTTAGGGGTTATCAGCAGAAACCCCTTGGTCCAAAAATCTGATAACCCTATAATGTGAAATTATCTTGAAATTTTTTGTGGTATAACAAATTTCCACTAAACCGCGCCAAATCAGGCGTGAAGTAAGATTTACCGGAGAGTTTATTTGTATGATTCCAGATGCAGCTAAAAGCTTTAGATGAATGCATATGCTATATGTGGCTAAGAAACTATTTTAAAATTAAACATATACGAGGGCACATAAAAAATATATTTCGTCTTCAGTAATTTGAAATTCATTGGATCAGTAAATAGTTTGTTGAATTTGGACCTACAAAGACTTTTGTAAATTCAGACAACAATTTAACTGAAAATAATAAAAAAATTCTTGTCTTCTAAAGACTTCTAATTATTAACTATCGCAATAAAAAAGTTTCAGTGAAATTTACTTTACCCAAAATTTTTGTTTGATTTTTTTGGCATTAATTTTTTTCTGTGCAGGCAAGTCTTTGTGCGGATGTTTTTAAAATTTTTCATGAACTTTCATAATAAACACCTGCCGAACAGATATTACTCGTACAAGTATCTACTTATGTCGTTTATTAAATTCGCTACATGGAGACAGAACATTGTGCTCTGGCCAAACTCTAGCAGACGAGCTGCTGACTTTTGCCGGACTTTTTTTCTGAGGATTTGCTGAAATCTGGCTGTGCTCAGAGTCTAAAGTTACCCATACATTTGCAATATTATACTTTACTAATTAATATTGCGCAATAAAAATGCCTGTTGGTATATTATATTAGTAGATGGTAAAATAAAGGGTGGTCCAATCATAATGCACGATGTTAATTCTTCGCGAAAAAGAGCCATTGTTTCGCTGGCTGTGCTGCAAGTGGGACCATCCTGTCGGAATCACATATCGTCCAGGTCCATATCCTTAATTTCTGGTCACTAAAAGTTCGTTATGATCTCGCTATAGAGAACACGGTAACTGCTTGGCTGGCCTCATATTCGAAGAAGATGATTTTCTTTGTAAAGTCACCATTCACTTCTGTCTGTTCAATCAAACATTAGGGGTATTGACGACGCTTGAAATGGTCATTAGGCATCAGCTCTTGAGTTAATTGAACCTCGTAAGCGTGTAAATTCAAATATTTATTTAAAACTCGTATCAGTGATGTTCGTGAAATGTTCAATTGTTGGGCACGATGACGAGTCGAGGTTGACAGCTCTTCTGACACACTATCGCGAACAACAGCAATATTTACGGGAGAACGAACTGGGCAAGCATGCACAGTTTTTTTTTAATTTCCTACAGATTTCTGGTTTGCTGAAATTTTGCGCACACTTCTCCCGATTGTGGACACATTTAATTGATTATGCTGACAAAAAAAAAATCACGAAGTGCATTTTGATTTGTACGGCCCATTTTCGTAAGGCTTCAACAATCTTAACGCGCTGTTCAATTGTGCTTATGGTTGAATTTGTCTAACAACGAAGCAAAGAAATGTCAAATTAAGTTGGGCAAAAAACTTGACGTTAAGATGTTACTCACAATTAACATCGCGCACTATGGTTGGACCACCCCTTATAATGAATAAAAGCAAAAGTCTTTTGATTTATATTGAGCAAAAAGCAAAATTTTGTAATTTGTTGACAACATTGTACAATAATGATTATCCTTCAAAATTCAGGACAATATTATACATGTATTTTTTCACTTTTTTTAATTTACAAACAGTTTAAATGGTTACAAATTGCTCAAACTTATTTATGTATATTGTAGCTTTTGTTTACTTTTACATACTCGTATATTGCAAGAAATTTTTTTTAAATATGGAGCAACCTATTGGATAGTGTATAACTAAATAACAATAAGAAACAAAATCAAACACTCGACAATATTGTGCAATGTATGTGTACCCTAAGAGGTGCGGGAGTCACCAGGAGACGAAGTTTTTTTAATAGAAAATAATGACCAAAACTTTATCAGATATTTGTAGGGATAAGTGCAAATTTGTTTTAGTTCTCCCTATGTATGTATTTTTTAATAAGAGGTTAACATAGGAACTAATTCAGACAATTGAGCTACATATACATATATACATATGTATATAACGGCCGAGACTAAGGTCTTTTTATTTCAATTTATAAACGGGCCCACAGTGAATTTCTAAAGCGATTTGTTGGACAATACATATGGGGTATACTGATAATAAAATAATATATATATATATATATATATATATATATATATATATATATATATATATATATATATATAACTATCAACTTGTTTTTTATTTTTATTCAAATAGAAGCGTGATTATCAATAGTGATGTGAACCTGTTCCCACTTCCCCACCGCCAGACGTTGTATTTTACTTTAAAATAGAAATGATTACTTACTTTATTTCAGCACATGTAGTTGACTGGTGTTGTTGAATTATTATCATGAGATGCTTTTTGTTATTTATTTGCAAAAAAAAAAAACATGAACTAAAATATATAAATAGTTTTAAAAGTAAAATTAAATAACAAAAAATTAGCTATAATATCGAAATATTTAAGTGTCTTCTCGTGATAAGCCCCATTTGAAGCAGATTTTGAGTCTTTACAACACTTCAGGTGCGGCTTTATTTATTAACTTGCTGGACGATGTTGTAGGAAAAGCAGAACAACTACGGACTCAAATCGCCGGTTGTAAATACAGTGGTATTTTACTTTGAGCAAATTTGTTTTAAATAATTTTGGATGGAAAATTCTTGCTATAATTCTGGCTCTTGACCACGGTAATTAGAAGAGGTATTATTATTATGTTATCATTTCAGCAGCCCCCTTTTTTCACGGAGCGTTAACAGGTGTATTTTATACTTAAAAATAATTGTACATCTTAGTATATCGGTTGTACGAGGTCTGTTTAAAAGAAAAGATGCATTTTAAATTCGACTAGCGATTTTTTTTATGTTGACACACTTGTCTCGAACATACATTCTAAGTTGAGTTTGTTTGTGTTTAGTTTAGTTCGTTTGTGAGAGGCATACCAGTCTGACTGTTATTTTTTGCTTGTTCGGCGATTTTGGTATTGGCTCTCCTAGGTTCTTCCATTGGGACGACTGGACTTTGGTTTCGATGTCATAACCATATACCCATGATTACTCTTTTAAGCAAATCTTGATCGTCAATATTTCCTGAGCGATTCCCATGCGACGGTTTCTTTTGTTCAAAATTAAGTAACTTTGAAACGAGCTTCGCTGCTCACGCTTCATGTCCAAAATTTGCGAAAAAATTTTATTGCATGAGCCAACCGATATGCCGACATCCTCTGCAACTTTTCTAAGAGTGATTCGACGATTCTCCATAATAATTTTCCTCACTTTCTTAACTATATTTTGGCCTATATACCCTTAATTCGTTAGAGCTTTTAAATGAACTGAAATTGATTTATGTTTTTTTAGAGATCTCAGAGGGACATCTGTTCGTCCTTATACTAATTAATGGATGTGTGTCGAATATACCATATAACCTTGAACTGATTCTTCCTGTAATTTACAGATTTTGTAACGTTTAGCCAAGTAACAGACAAGAAAAGTTTCTACCTTTTGATTGATTTTTATTTTCATTGAAAAACTAAATTATTTAAACGTCCTGTTAAATGGCGGCTGATCATGATAGACTTCTGTCTTTCAATTGTTATATTAGAGAAGCTACAGTAGGGTTAATCCACATCCAATAACTATATTTTAACTTATTTTTTTATATCACTAAAGCTGTAAATAATGAAGCTTCTACTGAAAATAAATTTTAAAACTACCATCTGTGTAATGTTATTCTGGTGTTTTTTTTAGTTCTATGAAAAAGTGAGTATTAAAACTATTAGACAAATCCAGATACGAAGGGAGAAATAGAAAATAAAGTAAGGCATCATACACTTTATTTGATCGAATATACTAAAAGTACGTGCATCTACTTATATGATGTTTTGTTAAATTATGTATAAAATGTATGGCTGAAGCATTTTTACAACTACGAGTGTTTAAGTAAAGGCCTTCCTGATGCCACATATGGTTCACACATGTTACAGCTGTGTGTGTACTTATATTTTAGCAACACTTATCTATTTATGCAACCATTTACATAAAGAGACTCATGCAAACAAAACTGAATTTAACAACATCCCAGTAAACGCGTGCAAGTTCAATCCAAAATTAGGTAAGAAAGAACTTTATATTAACAATCGTTTAAAAGTGGAATCTATAATGTTTTTAAGTATTTGAGAATTAAAGCCGCTTTTGCCATAAAAAAGAAAATTATGTAATTTGAATAAACTTTTTTATTAATTTTTTTATTTGGTGACAAGTTCGGAGAAGTAGATTAGGATCAGCCATGGCCAGAATAACAATTAAAATGAATAGCGAGTCGCAATAGGTTGTTGCTATACTGGATGCTTGGCTGCCAAGGATACATTCAGGCTAAATGTAAAGTCAAAAAATTACCATAACTACGAAAATAGTTGGCTTTATCTATTTAATTGAAAGGAATACGTTCTAGTGCTGTGACCGGCACTGCGAAGCGGAAAGGATTTCTTTTGCTTTGGATTCTTAATTATCAAAAAAAAACCGTAACATTCTCCTAATAAAAATAAGTGCAAGGGAGGTAGAGGCCTACATTAGTATCCTTTGAGCACACAAGTTCAGAATGAATAACCAATTTTTGACATACGAATAAAAATGCTTACAGCCGGCCAAAGGATAATAACATAAAAATGTTATAGGGGAGAAATACATATATAAGCGCCTGGCTAATGGCCAGCTGTAGCACAGAGACTCCAAGTATTTTTAAAAAAGTGCCTACAAATAATATGTCGAATATTTTAGCCAAATAAAGTCACAAATACAGAGCTCTGGAGGTAAACAAAGGAAGAACCAACAGTTCGTCAAATAACAAGAAGAAATTGGAAATGGATAGGATAGGATATACTTTCCGTTATTGGCAGCGTTATGAGAGCCGCCTTAGAAAAAATACATGGCGTAGAACATAAATTCCTATTAATAACAATAAATTCCTATTAATGGCGTATTATATCATTTTTGGAGATTTATTTCATAGTGCACATTCATATGAAATAATGTCTCAATTTGGGGACATATTTTTTTGGGAAGTTATTTCCTGGGGAGTTATGTATTTCATGCCGCCTTAAATCGTATTATTATTATTATTATTTCAAACTTATCACCCAATAAATTAAAAACTTCTCACCCAAATAATTAAAAACAATTAAACAATGATCGTAATATTCTTAATTAATATAAGGGAAGAAATAAAAAAATTAGTATGAATTACATGAATAGACTTAGTGCCCATGACAATGTCCTTGCCATAGCTCTGATACGGTCTTGAAATTTGACAACTAAAAAGATCACATACGAGTATAGTATATTAGACCCATACGCGTATGTAAAATTTTAAAAAATTTGCTTATTATTTAATCGTAAATAGATTGCAAATAATTGCACTTTTTTAGAAAAAAATATAATCCTGCCGGAAGGGCAAATACATGTAGCACTTTTAACAGAAAAGAATGTGCCATTAAAATCGAATTGAGAAAACGGCTGTAGTTAATGTACCCATGTTGGACAATTATGCTCAATATTGCAATACAATCTTTGACTATATAAAAACTAAGGCATATTAGAGGAGGTTGAAGCAGTTAGAAAAATGTTAGGTGGATAATGAATAGTTTTTATGTGGTAAAAACATAACTGAGGGAAAGACGGTAAGAAAAGTATCATCCATAGTCAACTAATAAACTACTGACATGAAGAAGTAAAATTCTATATTTCAAAAGATCTACAATAAGGAACCAGCGGACGTCCTAAAGCACATTTATGTCCATTACAAGTTGTTCTCTAATGGTGTTGCCGAATGTAGTGTTGTTTGAGAATTTCTGTCGAATCTCACTTGAGATTAATTTGACTGCAGTTTGCTAGAATACTTTCGTTCTGTTTTTAAAATTAAAAAATACATTTAAATTTAAATTTGTTTGCTTTTTTTAAAGGCATAGAAGATTTAGTGAAAAATAGAGGGTTAAAAAACATTCTAATTTCTTAGAATGCATTTCAAACCAGTGAAAAAAAAAATTAAGATGTTTTAAGGAATTTTCATTGTATCGATTTCCGACAGATTTAAGTATAGAAAGTGATGATGAAAATAACTTATTTCCTCACATTTATATAAAAACAGTATTTTTATATAAATCTAGATTAATAATGAATTATTTTCTTTAAAAATATACTCATCTTAGTGTTTTAGATAAAAATAATTAATTATAAAGGTAATAATTTACGCAAAGTTTTTAAAAAATATAATTTTGTAATGACAAACCTAGTTCAAAATCATTTGAAAAAAAAAAATGCTAAATCAGGCTTTTTTTATATCAAATAATCTGCATTTTTATGACTAGGTAGGAAGCTCTTTTTCATTAGTTTCTCCCAACAACTTTTGCCTCACATCTACTTACCTTCCATGCGTATTAACTTTGTGCAGTTTTTGTTTTATATGCCGATATGCCTGAAATATTGGCGTTGACGGCTAAACATCTCATAAGGAAATAATATTCCCATGTTCTAGTTAGAATCCACTTATCAAAAATGTAATTAACAAATTTTACTATGTAAACAAAAAGTAAAATGTAAAATACAATGTAAAGTATGCCATGGTATTAGTGTAGTAGCATTTGAAGAACATCTGAAAAACAATTTTTTCATAACATCCTAAACAAGACTTCAGTTTTACTGTAACAGGATCAAAGAGGGATAACGTCCTGGAAATCATTGTAAAGTAGTTGAGGTTTCATTATTACTGTATTAAAAATTTTAGATCTTATTGACTTCTTTGGAAGTTATTTTTTTTCATCTAAAACCAGAAATTTTATATATAAGGAGAATAAGAAATTTCTGGCATAACTTTTAGTAGACCACTCTCTCGAGATCAATTTTATAGTTTTACGGCAGCCGTTAAAAAAGAAAAAAATATTTTTTCTAGACTTTTTATTTCCAAAAGTATATCTTGATCAATATCTCCCCTGTTAAGTCTTTATAGATGAAATATAACTTTAGTTGAGTAGATTCATGCCACTTTAAGATTATGCCACAAACAAAAAACAAGAAACAAATATAAAAATACACATACATAAGTACATATAAAAATATATATAAAAAAACAGCTCCTTATCAAATGCGGAAAAGTTTTTACCGAATGTAGATAAGACGATCATATAATACTCTTGTCTGTCATACTTGTGTTACCATTGAAAGTATATTTGCAAACTATATTTTGTTTTGCAATAAAACCAGCAACAGAGATAAAATTTTTTCTTACTAGAAACATTTCAAACAAATATTTTGCATAAAGCAAATTTTAATTTCAATAAAATTTTTTTGCTGTCCCTGTTAATCATTAGTTGCAGTTTTTCATTTAAATTTCAACAAAATTGTTGTCTGAATTTACAAAATTCTCTCTGGGTCCATATGCACACAAGGAATTTGTTTACTGAAAACAAAATTTTGTGTTTTCCGTAAAGATAGATCCTCTTCCAAAATAGAGGATCTGGTTATTCAAAATCAAGGGTGACTTTTGAAAAAATGTCTCATCATACAAATAAATGCTTAAGGCAATACAAAATCGGTCATTTCGAAAAGTAAGCAGATGTAAGAACACTATTAGTTGAAGAGAAACCAACCTGTGTTATAATTAATTATATTTAAATTAGTGACGCCCTTAGCTCGAATGCATAGGACACACAATTATGGTGCAGGGATGTGGACAAATGTATGTTATAGAATAATTAGTGCTAATTACGTTGAAGAACTCTGCAATAAACGTATTCAAATTACCTTTTTAAAATTACATACAGCAAAATTATTATTGAAGAAAAACTCAGTGCGTAACTCAATACCAATTCTTACTAATTTAATTGTTAATTTATTTGATAACATTCGTAATTTTTTGATCATGGTTTTGTTTATAGAAAAACTCCCCTCCTGGAAAATGCTACAGCAATCTTTTTCAACAGACAGTAGAAATATTTTCTTTCCATGTACAATTAGTAAACGATAAATTTTAACTTGGTTGCTAGCTGCCTCTAACGCCAGTGTATAATTGTTGTGGCATGTCTATAGGCATTCCTGGGCATTACTTTCCTAAGTGCAACATTCTCCTTTGAAATGCCTCTAATTGGCATTCATACTTTAAAAATTAAACTATTTGCTAGGCTTATATATTAAATAGAATTTATGTTGTAAAGTAAAAAATAAAATTATGTTGAAAATCTTGGGCGTTGTGTTTGTTGGGTTATCAATTTCTAAAGACGGGCATGGAAGCAACTAAATGCCTGCCCATAATTTTAATTTGTTTTTCTCTTTTTATTACTGTATTTTATTGGACATTAATTTTTTTAAACTCATGCACATACAGAGTTCCAATTAATAAATAGATGTATATAAAGGGTCCTCAATTAAGCGCCTCTAAGCTCTAAATTTAAATAAAACAGAACGTGTGTTAGATATCAATGTAATTTTTTATTTATTTAAAAGGCTTCTTAATGTCTTTATGTATAAAATATAACATTGTGCAAACATATGCGCCGCGGGCTTTGCTTGACTGATCGCATCCGAAGTATCTAATTTCCCATGACTCTAGCGCACAAATCAGCCTTGAGGGCCGCTGTGGCTTGTAGCTTATTCGCACAGAGCTACTACTTAAGAAAATCCCAAAAGAAAAAGTCTGAGGCAGTTCACACTACCTTCATGTGAGATGACCATGCCCTCAAATTGCTCGTGCAAAAGGTTAAGCACGTGTGGCAGTTAGCGCTGTCTTGTTGAAACCGCATGTCATTGGTGTAAATATCATCCAATTCATAACAAAATCAATTGGCTAACGTAGTTCTCAAAGAATTATAGATCGATGATGCCGCCAGTTCAAAATTCACACTAAATCGTGACTTTTCCGCAATGCATTAAACGCTTGATATCACTGCCAAAGTTCGGAAATCCCTATTGCAAGATCCGATAAATACATTCTCATATCAATTTAAATAGTCAGTGTTGTTGCTATTATTATTTTTTTTATTGTGTGTAGAGGCTTAATTGATATCATGTCTCTAAATTGTGCTAATTTTATTTTATTATTTTGGATGAAAAACTGCTGCGGCAACAGTATGAGCAGCAGAAACAGCAGCAGCAACTACAACATCAAGCAATAATTTTCAGTGAATTCATAACCATGTCCCATACAAATTGCATCGGACTAGTTTAAAGTAACAAACATTTCATCATACATATAGACATACATAGAACTAAATTAAAAAAGTGTTTTTAGTTCTTTTTTGTTTGACAATCAAAACAAACAATAGCAGTAAAAATACAGTGCAACCCCGCTTAACGCCACTAATAGAAGTCTAGGCAGCTTCGAGTAACGAGTTTGTTGCAAAGTTGAGTTTGTTGAGTATTTTTTTTAAGTTGGGTAAAGAAAGTCGGCCAGGTGAACTATTTGTGTCCTCAAAAAAAAAAAATATAATAATAATTTCGTAAAAGTTAGTAAAAATATTTCCTTAAATTAAATAAAAATAATATACTTGCATGTATTAAGAATTGTTGTTAAAAATAGTTCATAGTTTCCCTTAAAGAATTTCTTACATTTAACGAATATTAATTGATTTTAAAAACATATTTTCTAAAATTCATTAAATTAATTTAGGAAATGATCGACTCGCGAATAGTTCATAAAATTTCACAAACTTAGAAGCTGAAAATGTTTGTATTGAATTTTAGTTCACAAGGTCCCTTACTTTAGTAGGACTTCCATAGAATTAAGAAAAAATTCTAATAGACATTTCTTAATTCGTTACTTAATGGATTTAAAAAAAATTCTTAGAATTCAAAAATAAAAAAAATTTTAAGTATTTTTTAGTTCATGAGTTACTGGTTAAAAAAAAATACGAAATCCTAAATCTTTAATATTTGAACTTAAAAATATTATATGTTTACCCTTTAATTTAAAATAATTAGTTTCATTGCTTCGATACACAAGTTGGAAGACTGATGGTTGCTGCTTCAAGCCCTTCAAGGCATAAATTCCATATCATGTTGTGAAATTAATATGTTAATAAAAAACGTTATTGGTTTCCCCTTAATGAATCTAACTATAATTAAAAAAAAAAAATTCGGTTGGGAAAAATTAAGGAAATTTAAGAACCAGCATTTATGAAAAAATTGCTGAGTTTGAGTATAAGTCGTAATATACAGAAATTCGGATTGGTCAGTAACTCCCTATCTTATTATCGATTAAGGAGACTCGCAAGAGCAAAGAATGCGAAGATTAAGGAAATTTATTAACCAAAAATTAGGAAATTACTTTAAATGTTTATATCGTCATAATTTAAGAAATTTCCAAAAATTCCCAACAAAAATTTTCCTAGAATTCAATAAATATTTCTCTAAAACTAAGTAAATTTTTTAAAGAATTAAGGAATTTTGTATTCATAATAGCTGAAATGTTTTTCTAGTAGCGAGGACATTTCTGCCCAATCCTTGTAAAAAAATCTATTTGGCGCCATACAACAACTACTTTGAATACAAGTTGAGTAAATTTTTCTTTCTAATTCATAAATTTTCTTAATTTTTTCGAAAAGTATTATTTTTTCTTTAAGGAAAGATTGATCATGGCAAAATGTTTTTATTAAATTTCTAATACGATAGGGAATCTTAAGACTAATTTTTTTAACTTAATCCGTAAGGAGATCGAAGCAGCAGCATTCTGTTTAATACGAGGGTGGCTCAATAAGCCTGTGACTTTTGAATAAAAGTCATAAAAAATTATTTTATTTTTCAAAATAGTGTTCTTTGAGCTCTAGGCACTTTGTCCAACGTTTCTCCAATTTTTTTTATCCCTTTCAAAAAATATGAATTGTCAAGATCATTAAAATAGATATTTATTGGTAATATGTTTCCATTTTTGGACTCAAATCCCTTTCCGCGATGCCATATCTTGAGGTTTGCATACAAACAAACAAATAATCAATCAGGGCTGACTCCGTATAATAGGGCTTTTGCTATGAAAACTGCACATGTGCGCATCCTTTCGTTGTCCTGGTGAAAAAGAACTTTTTTCTTGGCCAAATGCGGTCGGTTTTTTCAAATGCGCTTCTAGTTGACCCATTAACCTAATACTCGCCATTAATAGTTTTACCCTTTTAAAGGTATTTATACCGCGTGCATCCTAAACCGGTCGCCATTACTGTATTGACTGACAAACCCACCTTGACCTTTTTTGGCGCCGATTCACCGCCGAGAAACTTACTGTTTTGACTCCTGTTTTGTCAAAAGCAGGATACAGATTTACGTTTCATCCACGATTACGAAACGGCCCAAAAACTCGAGCATATTGCTGCTTAACAACTCCAAACAATCCTTCGAAGTTGTCCCACAATTGCTTTTGTGATCGATTTTGAGCAAACTCAGCAGCCATCTTGTGGAAAGCTGAGCAATGTGATATTCCTTTGGCTTCCGCAATCTCTGGCACTTTCAATATCTGAGCGGCCAACACCATGCCATGAATTTTAGTGGATTGTAATGAAATTCAATAAGCCAATTTCTTTGCCATTAAAATTGATGGTGCAGAATTCCCATAGTATTTATCAAGCTTCGCCTTGGTTTGAGTGGTGGTTTCATCAATAAAAAATAATAATAATAATGCTTAATGAGCCCACAAAATTCACTTTTTTCAAAATTTTGTGCTCAAATCACTGCTGTCAATGACTGCCACACACAAACTAAATGACGCAGCTTTTTGAAATTTTGATAGGAGTCAACTGGCGGACAAACGCTCTGGGGCCATTTCAGTTAAGAAAAGGGAAATTCCAAAAGTCACGGACTCATTGACTAACCCTCGTTTTTCTTTTGTCCTTTTCTTAGCCCAGCAGTAGATCTTCAATTAAAAATATGGAAAGAATTAACAACACAAAACTTCGAGGTATCCATTCTTGTTGTTCGATAATAAATATTTCTTTTCTATATAGAAAAAATTATTGTCAAAGAAATTTCATGCACACATATTTATATTTTAAGTAGAAGTTTTTAATACCTCTGTTAATTATTATTTGGAGTTTTTAGAATACAAGTTAGAATTATTTTTTTTTTCCAATTAGATTTACGAAAATCTTTGTATATTGAAAATAGGATAAGCATGCCACACACGTTATTTCAATCGCTAATGTCTAATTTAAAGTGAAAATAAAAAAATTTTCTGGTAAGATTAATTTTATTACTTTACAGGAAGAGTTTTCCATAGCCGAACATATAATTTGTACTCCCTTTTCTCTATAAAGGATTAACAACAAAAACGAAGGAGTCTTACAATTTTTGATATTTTTTTTTGGTGTTGTTATTTTTATTAAACGCTTTAAAAGTCATTAAAAAAAAGTAATTAATGATAAAGTTGACAAAGACTTTGAGGCCTTCTAAGAAAAAAGAAATTGATTTATTACTTGGTTGTATTTTAAAATTTAAATAAAGAACATAAAACCCATTTGGTTCATTAAATAGACATTAAAAACATTTTAATTTTTTCCCCTTGAAATAAAGGTAAAAATTTTTTCAGATCTACCAGTTTTTTTCATCATATTATCATTATAACGTCTGAAAAGAAATTAAAAACAAGAGTAAATTTACTTAAGAAAAGCATTCACGAGGTTCTATTAATTGCTGCATCAGTCATAAGTTCTAAAATTTCTACAAAACTGAAAGTAAAAAAATTGTATAAAAAATATCTAACAACAATCAAATTAAATAACATCATTAGTGAACACTCGTTTATGATATTTAGAATTTAGGAAATCAGCACTTGATCTGAAAGGCCATACCATCGCATGCTACGCATCAGTCAAAAAAGTAGAATCAGTGTAATTGTACTCGTATGTATGTTGCAAGTTACAGACCACAAAACCGTAGATTGCCTTGACGCATTGAATGCGTAAAGTGATTCTAACTTCTCTAATTGTAAGTGTCATAAGTAACCAGCGAACAGGTCAGGTGATTTTGATAGATACCGATGACAACGTATATATTAATTTCAACGCTAAAGAAAGCGCAGCACGTAACTTTAAAAGCAGAGAAACGCCAAATAGGCGGTTAAAAATAAAAGTAACACTCTTAAGATGAAATAAATCGTATATTATTTACTTTGTTTCATCCAACTATGAAATACTTTCAGTTTTAGAAAAAAAAACCTGCTCAAGGGCATCGGTAGCCCTTATATATCCTTTTTACAAATATTAAGCTTTTAGTCAAACTAAGCAATAAAAATTACTTCTTTTCAAAATCGCTAATAATATAATTTTTATATAATCTTCTTTTTTAAGTAGCAGCAGTGGTATGTGCATCACCCATATACAAAATTATTTCAAACGTCACACGAATAGATTGTCATTTTTATACATTATAAGTTTTGGTGTTGTCGTTGAACTTTTGATTATTTTAAATTATGATTTACGCTAAACTAAAAGCAACACATAATTGCAAAAGTCTTAAAATATTAAATATAATCCATGGACAACATATTGTTGTTACTCGTATCACTCCATCTCTTACACAAGGTGGGGCAAGAGTATGTCATAATTTTATCTGGATGCGATTTCGTTATAAATAAAAAAGAGCTCTGTTTTCATAAAA
Source organism: Germaria angustata (assembly GCA_963681545.1). Classification (NCBI taxonomy): domain Eukaryota; kingdom Metazoa; phylum Arthropoda; class Insecta; order Diptera; family Tachinidae; genus Germaria; species Germaria angustata. The sequence goes on from OY813000.1 coordinate 62,289,605, forward strand.
AGTTTATTTGAAAGTGTAAAATTCTTAACGTTAATTGGAAAAAAATATATCGCTCAAGTGGCCATCTCCCGAGTGGGTCATAATTGTGCTCGTGTTATGGCATTTCGAATTCTTGCATTAAAAGGAAGAAGTCTGGTGCTGCTAGATCTGAACGGTCATATTAAATTACCAAAACAGGAGATCACTCGACCTGGAAATTGGTGTCTCATAATCTTCATATTTGCCCGAGCTCTGTGAGTGGTGGGTACGTCTTGTTAAAACCAATAATAATTGAGTCATAATGTGTGGTTACGGTGGTGTCATCGGCATCTTAAAAAAATAATAATGAGGGACAATCATTTTTTCAGTCACATTGAGGGGACGCTATGATTTTTCATCCTTTTCCTGTGGATTTTATCTGCCCCAGTCAATCGCTAAATTGTTCAAGCATATAGAAGACGACGACGAGGAAACTCTGCGTTGTAATACGACAGACTGTAAATTTTTCAAATAAGCGGTAACAATAATACCAATTTTCCTGGGGTGTGTATCGCTCCATGTGTTACTGAGTAATAATTCTCTATATATCTACATAATAAATATCAAAGAACACTGTCTTTTCACGCCAACTACAAAAAAAGCAGTCAGTTCTAATTTTAATATTACTTTTGCGCCACGTTGTATACCCATTTTCCATGATTCATTTTGATTACTTTAACATCCAAGTGTGATTTCCATGTTAAACAACGATCAAGTGGCGGAATAATTTTGTGAACTTTCATGGACGCTTAGGAAAGTTGTGGCATCAGCAAACGTTGATATGCGGATATCGTTACTTATTGGCCTTAAATATTGAATAGGACCCAAAATGCTGGGTTGAGGAACTTCTACTGCCTGCGGACTGCTTAGCAATTTACTTTCTCTGTTAATAAATTTACGACCAGATAATTTGCTTAAAAAAAGTTTGTTATTGTTTATGGTTGAACTTTACTTCGCTTTATGTCATACTTTATGAAAAGCCTGGAAAACGTCGACGAATCGAGCAGAACAATATCTTTTCTTCTTTGAGAGCAGTTCTAACAACATTCACAAATATGTGTGTTTTTAATAGAACATAGAATAGAAAGTTTAACGTTAAAAAATGGTGCACCTCCTTCAAACAACCGACATTATCTATAATAATCACGATATATGTTTTTGCTTTTAAAGGTTGAAAGCTTAAAGACAGTCTTATCCAATCATATTGAATTTTCATTTCATTTCCATTCAAAAATGAAACATAATCCAAACAATTCGATTATGTGAATTCGCTAAAAAGCAACAGAAAACAATGATTAAAGCCGCAAAGACATTGGCTATAGTTGTCTAGAGATTTGCATGGAATTGTCCACACCGGCTGCTAAGAAAAAGAAAATCTCATTAAGAGAGAGTATAATTCATCACTTTCATACCAACTAATTAGGAAAAATACTATCATTTAAACATATTTGTACAGTGTCGATATGAAAAGTAAATCCTGTTAAAAGACAGTGATGAAAAATTAAAGCCAGTATCAAAATATGTACGAGTATTGTTAATGATATATTGACTATCTTCCAAGTAGAAGTGCTCTTTGGGTACAGGTCAATTCAATTAATTTTCAATCAGTTCAATCGCTCCCAGTAACACGATTACATCATTAACGATTCTCAAATCTTTATTTATTTTCGTTTCGCTGCTGCTTAAGACAGCTCATCATTATACCTCGCACTATACCATATATTGAAAATTTCAAACAGTTTTATATTAATGGAAAATTTTCAAAAATATTATTCGTACAGGAACACAACAATACAAAAGTCAAACTGTTTTTGTTTTCAACAAAAATGTTTAAAACAGGCTTTTAGCCAAATTAATATTCAATATGTAGTACATAAATTATAAAATATTTTTTTGTTTGAATTCGATTAAGAAGGGGGCCATCCAGCGAGCTACTCTACCGTACATTGCACTGTGTATCAAATCAGTTTATCTCTTTGCAAGATTTTTTACCTGACTTTAGATGCTGTTCAGTTGCAGCACATAATATTAATCTTATATAAAACCTTCTACACCTCCAAACGTTCTAGCGGCATGTAATTAAATTAGAATTAAGTAAGTCTGTGCGAGATATCAAAAAATATATGTATGTATATTTATTTCAACATGTTTTAATGCCATTATGTCCGCTGTACCATAACTGAGTGGCTCGCATCCGAAATGTCCATTTTCCATGACTCTGACTCATAAATTGGTCTGAATTTGAAGGATTAAATGACTCAAGTTGGCTTTGAGGACCTCTGTAGTTTGTTGATTATTACCATAGATCTGCGACTTAAGACATCGCACAATCTCGGTGGCCAGTTCACATCGCCTCCACGTGAGATCACCAAACCCTCAAATCGCTCGTGTGTAATGGCATCAGCTGCAGGGCACGTAGCGCTGTTCTGTTTCTGGCTGTTTGATGACGTCCACATCATTCGATTCACGCCAAAATAAGTTGGTAATTATCGGACTATAGCGTTGACGGTAATGGCCTAGCCATTGCCTTTCTCAACGAAATATGGGCCAATGATGCCTCCAGCCCAAAATCCATACAAAACAAGTAACTTTTTCCGGATGCATCGTATGTTCTTGAATCTCATGTGGATTGGATTCATCACAATTTCGACAACTTTTCTTGTTGACGTACTTATTCATTCAGCAATGGACGTCATCGTCGAAGATGATTTTTTATTGAAAATTAAGCTCAGTTTTCAAGTGTTCCAGATCCCACTAAGCGAACACACGTCCTTGTTTGCCTTCAGCTGCTGTCTCAATTGAATTTTTTATGGTCTGCAAAATGCCGTGATCTTATGAGCGACGTGAAATCGACTTCCTCGGATTCACCTGCACTCTCTTACGGACGCCGCCGATGTTTTCGGCACATCTTGTGCTTCGTCGCGTCACGAGTTTTTGTTCATTGTTTACTGGACCAGTAGGACGATTATGATGACCGTAAACCTAGCAAAGCGCGTGTAACGTTGCTTAACAAAACACTCATTTCGCTAAAATAATTTTATCATTTGCACGTGTTATTGAACATTTTGTCCGTCCACAGTGTTTTGGAAAAACGGACTAAATAAATGACAGCCACTTTCAACTGTCTAACTTTGTAAGTCCCTTTTTAGAAGACACATTATATATTTCATGCAATAAATGTCTAAATGTATTTTATTTATAAACACAAAATGCAAAGGCTTTGGTATAAATGGAACCCGAAATCCACATATTATTAGTCTAGTGTAGTTCCTACTAGTCCACGGCGACTCCTCATGTAACCACCAGCTGGATGCACGAGTTTTATACTAGAAATAACTGCCAAAAAAATTAAATTAATCCACGAAAATAGGAACATTATTTAAAACGAAATACCAGCACACATTTTATTAATTTGAAACAACCCATCTGACGTTCGGCCAGACTCATGGATTTTCTCTTCAGTGGCATACCAAAAGTTGGCTTCGTTTTCCAAAACATTTCTGCATTGTCGGACGCAAGATTTCCTTGCTCTACAATTAAGAAAATAACGCCAAAAAACTTTGTTTTTGCCCTCTGTGCTGTTTGGGATCTATTTCCTGAGGATTTATTTCATGCCGGCCATTAACGTGTTGATTATTTACTTACAAAATCTTTAAACTTCCCTTTCCAAACTTCAAGTTATGTTCGTGCCTTCAGTGCCAGGCGAAACCTATTATCCTCTGGCCTTTAAAATTGATGATCTTTTAAAAACGGCGCTCATCGTTGATGTCATCCAACCACAAGTCAAATACATATTAACAAATTGTTCTTTCTACTAACTCTTACTGGACGGAAAAGTTATTATTGGTTAACGGAGACAAGCCTAATTACATATACATATGAATGTACATACATATATTTTAACGGGCGATACGAGAGTGTATATGCCCTCGAATATCTATTCGGTTGTTAGAAAATAATATAGAAAAGTTACCACCCTAATGTACACTTAGAAATAATTGTGTGTAGGGTGCGTGAATATGCTCGGTCATAAATAGATACGATATATGATGTTGATATGTGTCTATAATGTTCATATTTGAAAATGATGTGTTTATAAATAGACACTTATTAATGTATGTGTGTATGTATGTATGTATGTTATGTAAATATGCATGTGTATATGCCGTTTTATTGTTTATTAAATTAAATTGACTAAAGAAAGATAAGAACATTTATTTTGTTGTTATTGTGCTCAATTTTTTTTGCTTTTGCTTTCATTATATTGATATTTGATAAGATAATTAAGCAACAAAGTAAGAAGCGTAATAAAAAGCCGCTGACTATTTATTATTGGCAAAAACAACACAAACCTCAAGCAGAGGAGAGACAGAAATTTTATTGCTTCATAACACTGTGTGTAATTTTTTAAGTCGTGGCAAAATAACCATATACGGACACCACTACGTGATAAAAAACTAAAAAAAAAGACCCGTGTCTCCCAATTTTTCCCAAAGTCATGCACTTTTTTTTATGGGCCGCCAAAGATTTGGGGCCTCGGTATCATTTTCGCAAAAAGGTGATCATTTTCTCGGGCTCATATCTTGCAAACCGTTCCGAATTTCGATTTACTCTTTGAGGCAAACTTGTAGCTCTTGTCATAAACAACAAAAATTGCGCACATATAAAATCAAAAAAACTTCACCTTCCAGATAAAAATCGCAAAAAACTTAAAAAAATTCGATTTTTTAACATTAGCATGTTAACAACATTTTTGACAGCTTTGTTAATGTTAACATGATAATGTTAACATGCTAATGTTAAAAAATCGAATTTTTTTAAGTTTTTTGCGATTTTTATCTGGAAGGAGAAGTTTTTTTGATTTTATATGTTCGCAATTTTTGTTGTTTATGACAAGAGCTACAAGTTTGCCTCAGAGAGTAAATCGAAATTCGGAACGGTTTGCAAGATATGAGCCCGAGAAAATGATCACCTTTTTGCGAAAATGGTACCGAGGCCCTAAATCTTTGGCGGCCCATAAAAAAAGTGCATGACTTTGGGAAAAATTGGGAGACACGGGTCTTTTTTTTAGTCTTTTATCACGTAGTGGTGTCCGTATATGGTTATTTTTTTCGTGTTGCACTGTGTAATAAATTGTACATATTTGAAAACAAGTTGAAAATTTCTAATTATACACAGTGCTTAAAGCTTAATTAGACCCATTTCTAAGTGTTTGGCAGAAGGTCGTTTGCTTTAGTTTTCTTTATTATTGTTCTGTTGATTTTAGAATTTAAAAGAAAAAACTGTTTTAATAACAATTGAAAATGTACTATCCACAAAAAAAATGTTTTCCATACCTGAATTCTAATTATATATGTATGTATGTATTATTTACTTGCAAAGGACTTTCCAATATTATATATTTATGATACAATTAATATGCAAATAGAAACATTTATAATAAATTAAGGGTAGGAAAAGTTATTTCAATGTAAACTAAATGAATCAAATTGATGGGATTGATGGAAAGAAATTGATTTGATGGGAATAGTTAATATTTTGACAAGTGAAATAAAGATTCTTTTTTTCTGATTTTCATTACATTATATAAACACTAAAACTGTTTCAAATATATAAAAAAAACAAAACTACAAAAGAAAGTTAAATAAGTCCTTACAGGAGATCATAAACCACAAATTCAAAAGTTAGATTAAAGAATAAAATCGGAAACTCTTTAATAATATTTGATGTATTTGAAATATTATAAAAGGAATATATTTTTTGAGGTCGTCAAGCATTTTCTTTGAAGGTAAAAATTCTTAAGGATATTAGAAATGGGTTGGAGTAAAACAATGCCTTATCATTTAATGTACTCTAAGCTTAATGAATGTAACAGTGGACTAACGCCCACATGTGCTGCACATTATTCAGGAAGTCCAGATGAAGCAATAAATTCGTAGATCATTTTGGCGGCTGAGACAGTAACCCGTTTTTACTCCCATCAGAAATTAGAAGAGTATCTAGAATCCGAACGAAATTTATTCCCAAGTTGGATCCCGCTATTGGCAATATCACTTTTAAATAAACATATAAAAATTTGTGACAAAATTCTACTGTCTGTTAACAAATAAATTAACCTCAATTCACTGATAATGTAAACACTTGATTGCACAATATCGGGCAATCAAATTGTGAAATATGGCACAATCAGCGCAGCTATACAGAGACACGCAGAAGTAATGTCATAATTTGAAGTGTTTATCATTTTTGCATTTGACATTTATGATGTAACTGTATAGAGAATTCGTTGCCAACAAGCCATAGAGCAACAAGAATAAATACGTCTACGTATATGCCATTTGAAGGTTAAATGACGAGGAAGATGAATACCAAGTTATTTGACCTCATTGTGTTGCTAAGCAATTTTGTTATTAATTTTTATTGGGGGACACGAGTCTCTTCTCAATGCAAAAGTAATATTTTCACATATCTGCTCGTTCACTTTCATGCTACATGTTTTTAATAATTTTTCCGGCAGCAATTTACGGTATGGTTATTGTGGGTTTTTATGATATATAAATATCATCGCTTATGGGTATAGCAGATGCGTAAATCAAACATACTCATATAAAATAGGAACCCAAATGCTGCCTCCAAGAACTCGTGCTTCTATTGGCTGCGGAGTGCTTAGAAAATTACCTTCTGAGTATTTACGTACATATTTAGCTTCAATTTATTAAATAATCTATCGTACTTAATCAAAAGCATGGGAAATTTCAATGAGGAGAAACATTTTATCAATATTTAGTAAAATGATCTGTTGAATCGATTTCAAAAGAGGAGGAGGTTATCGATTTTTTTGTTTTTGTTTGTTTTTGTTTTAATGTTTGTACACGCATAATTCACCATTTGTAAACCGATTTTCTTAGAGATTTGTGCCACAATTTTGTTTTATCGAAAATCGGATAGGGCAATTCACCTTTGGAACATATTCGTACCGAAAACTTATTTTTTGTTTGAAAGAGTTCGCAACAAACTATAAATTGGTCCCCAATTTTTTGAAAATAGGACGAGCAAATCACCCCTCCTGATAATTGCTTATCGCATAACTCCCCTATTTATAAACCGATTTTGAAATATAAACTGGAAAGGAAATATTTTTTTAACAAACTGCGATGATACTTGGTTTATCTGCAAAGACATCCGGAGTCTAGTACACTACTACCAGTTTACGAAGGCACTCTATCGGGTTTTACATTATGTCATGTTCCGTAAGCGTCATCTTACTGATTTTATCATCAACATCTGTTGTCGTGGAGCTCATAGTAGCAGTGAGATTTTTGTTCTTTTGAATATTAAAATTAGTATTAAAAACGAAATAAATAGGTTCTATTGGGTAAGACCGCCCCGTTAGAAGCAAAGAACATCAATTCGGCCATTAATATTTATACATACGAGTACTCATACATGCGAATATAAAAGTAATTGAATATTTTATTGTTGAAAATTGAATTCACTTCATAGGACCTTCGCGTGAAATCGAATACACAGATATAATTTTTAAGGGAAATGCATCGAAAGTATATTCAGGCTGCCAATAATGGGTCTATAACAGTAAATGTAAGTATTTATGGGCAACCGATACCCACACAATATATGAAATTTAGAAGTATCAACGAACTAATTGAGGAAATTTGTATTTTTGGTGGACTATTTTATAAATGAAACTCCAAAAGCTTCAATAACATTTACCTTCAATACCAAGTCAACTGTTCACTGCAATCAAGACTAAATTTTTAGGGGCTCATTTTATATTTCGCACAAATGTTTTTTTTTTAACAATAACGTAACCGGCCTTGAGTTACGTTATTTATACACTGAGCAAAATATTGTTTTAATAAAAGTTGTTAAGCTGTTTTTTTTAACAAGGTGGTGCAATAACACATGTAATCTATTTTTGTCAAATTTATTGATTATAAAAGGTAACATTTTTTTATCGATTACAAAGGGAAGACAACCTTGATATTTGGGGTGAGCTGATACGAGCGAATTTACACTAAAATAAGATAGATTAAGTGGGTATGGCGTTTATCATACAAAATAAATATAAGTGAGAATATATATAAAGAATAGCAAGGTCTTAGAACTTACGCAATAGAGACGTTAACTGAAATAGAAATTGATAAATTTGAAATAATTATCGTGGTGTCCTAAATAAAAATTATATATTGCAATATTTCTGAAAAACCCCATAACATTGAGCGACTGACGACGAATTTGTATGAGTATTTTATGTTGAAAATTTAAGAAATTAATTTGATAATAATCATTGTTGCAACAAAAAAATCTTTACATATTTGTATAGAGAATAGTATAGAGAAATAATCCGGCCAAGAATTTTTAATTTTATATAGTACATGTATACACACCTGCCTCGTTCTCTCAAAAAAATTTTAATCATTTTCCTTTATTTCCATGGAAAAAGCAAACTAAAATTTTTGGAATACACCTTCAGGATATTAATTTTCATTAGCACTTATTCATCCATGTATCTACACAAGCATGGACATGTGTGCACGTATACTTGCCTACTTTGGTGTAACAAAAACGAACACGTGCAGTAAACAAAAATGAGCATAAGGATCAATTTTTGCATTTTTTGGAAAACATTTATATATGCATTTTTGTTAAATATGTAGATGTAGGACTATGTGCATTAATTCCTTTTAAATCCATTAGCGGTCATTGTAGTAGATAAAATATTAACACATACTCGTACAGAGATAAATGTGCATATGAAATATTTATATACATATGTACATACATACATATGTATACAAGATGGCTCAAAAGTAGTGACATAATTTGAACTGGCTGCTCTGTTTTCACAAAAGGTCTATCTGAAAGTGTAAAATTAATAACATTAATTGGTAAAAAATTATATTGTTCCCCAGTTGATGCGTAATTGTGCTCATTTTATGCCGTTAGGAATTGTATCCCGCAAAGAAAAAGGCTGGGGCTGTTAGATCTAGCGATCTGGACGGCCATATTAAATTGCCAAAACGGTAGATTACTCGACCTGGAAATTGGTGTTTTGAACTCTCCATGGTTGCCCAAACTCTGTGAGTGATGGCTCCGTTCTGATGAAATCAACAATGAACGAAACACAGTGCGTCAAAAAACCTGGTTTAGTGTCTGCCTGTAAAGTTCACCATTTGCGATTACGGTGCTCCATCGCCGTCTTAAAAAAAAAAAATAATAATAATAATAATAAAACAACAAAATAACTGCTAATCACTTTTTCACTGCAAATGCCACAGTAAATAATTACTTTGGGGAGAGGCATTGTCTCTTCCAGCATTCCGTGTGGATTCTCTGTGCCCCAGAAATGCAAATTTTGTTCGAGCACATGGAACATGTAACAATAATTCCACGTTCGTAAATGTCAAAGCACTGTGACATTTGGCAAAAATGGCAACCAATTAAAATTGTGGCATTACTCTTGCGCCATCCTGTACACATGTACTCATTTATGCACAATTAATCAATGAAGTCTGTTAGATGTTTATTAAATACCTTTAATTTTCTTTTGAGTATCTAAGATGCACGGAAGTATTTAGGAAAGTATTTATCAAAAAGAATTTCCCTTAAGTTAAATATATTTTGGGAACTAAAAATTATTTAAACAAAATGCTTCAGAGCGAAACCACAGATATGCTGAAATAGAAATAATTAATTAGAACTGTAATGAGTAATTATTTCAAACTGAATTTGCTAAAGACTAAACATTTTTATTCAATAAATATTAAGATATTGTTTAGAACGGCAAGAAATTTATCTTAGAAGTTATATCAAAGATATTTTATTAGAAGAGAAAATAACAAAAGTTAGAAAAATAGAACTCGTAGCATTATTTACGTATGAACTAATTTTTATAGCGAACTGGATGACTATGATCTAATAACGTTCGACTTTGTAGATAAATTTACAGTGTCAAGGGCAATTGATCCTCAACATATAATGAACGAAGGCGATATTTTATTTTTTACATAACAGTACATTGGGATGACAAAATAATGCCCGACTTAAAGAATAAAAAGAACGTATCGTCTTTATTAGTGTAACCGGAAATGTAGACACCAAGCTTTTGGGAATAGTACCACTTTCGAACCTCGGCATTGAACTACATCGTAGGAAGCCCAATAAATGATTCTGAATAAACCAAAACAAAGGATTTAATTTTTCTTTGAGTGTTGGTTATGAGTGGTAACTGGATATTTTCCAGTAATATTATCATAAACTGAGTACAAAGCTAAAAACGGGTATAACTCAGGAACGGTGAAGGCAAATTCAAACATTTTTAATTTTCATTTATTTAAAATGAGTTTATCTCTCAAACTGCATCGTTATTTTTTTTTTTTTAATTCTTATACAAATTTTAAAAGTTATAAAATTTTATTTACAAAACTTATGGAAAAATTACGAAAAACTATAATGTAGGGTACCTAAATAAACAAATGCATTGCAAAAACTTGTAATTTTTGCACACAGAATTAAAATTTGGACATTTTTCTCTTAAACTGTGTTCTCAAAAGTGAAAAAATCCAGGTTTTTGACAAAGTTGTGAAGAAAACTGAAAACATCGGCCGTCAAACCCGATTTTTGGCGAAAAATCGACTTGAGCCACCTCTTAACCATTTCCGAAAAATCTGAACAAAAATCTCAAAAATACTTCACACCATAAGCTTTAAAATTATGTTTGATCATTCATGAAAATCAAAAAATAATTTTTTGGGACAACTTAATATATATAATATAAATTATTCTATTATTTTATTCACTTATTCTTATTGTGTCATATTTCAAAGGGTTTGAAAATTTTTGGTGTGTGATTTCTTATCTAGTCCTTTAACTATTATAACTATTTATAAATACTGAGAACTAAATTGCTGTGGTATATTTAACCTAAAATCAACAACTAAATATTTGCTTAAACAATTTTATATTATGGCCTTTTCTGATGATGCCGATGAATAATTTTAAAGATTTTTTCCAAAAAATTTTACGGTTTTAATTATTTTTATAATTAAATTACTATAACAATTAACAGAGTTAAAAAGGATGATATCAAGAACGAGTAGTTGCCCAGTTGAAAAGGGGCTTCCAAAGAAATCATGAAAATGTTGAGTTTAGGTTCCGAATATACTCGCAATGCAAACTTTTATCATTTCCAAAGATTTTGACACAGACTTATCATTGCCTGATGTTCTTCATTTCGATTCCTATTCATCGATTTGAAAGTTATCTTTTTGTGATTTTTATGCATAGAAACTAATTTCATATTAAATGAGGATCGTTTATTTGCCACTGGCAATGAGCGTTCAAATGCGCCAGTAGTCACGATTTATTTTTTTCTTATGTGAAAGTAATTTTAATGATTCATTGCAATTCAAATAAAAACAAGTATTTCATTTAATAAAACAAATTAAGTATTTTAAAGTCGAAGTATTTATCATTTAAAATTAAAATTTTGTCAGTCGGATTCTATGAAGTAGAAAAAATACACGTACAGATCCTTTGAAAGCAATGAATGAAAATGTCATTCCTTGAGAACAACTTCCATTTTTTAACTGGGTGGTTACATTCAAAACATATACATACTTACATACATACATTAAAACCATGTACATGCACATACATACATATGTGAATGTATAGATATATAATGCATCATCTTAACATAATTGTGTTTAACTCTTCGGCAAGATTCAATATTGAATTCAAAAATGTATTTGAGAAATGCCATCATGTTGAAAACGAAGACGGTTGTACAACTAAAGCTGTAAACAAAATTTTAAACCCTTGTTGAAACAGGTATAGAGCTTCAATTTATTTCTCAAAGAAAATTTTTATGTGTGGCAGGCTCAAAATTTGTAGTACGCAATGAAAATATAATCTATATCTTTTTAGATCTATGTGGGGTTGACCATTCAATGGTTTCAAGCCGCCGGTCTGGCAATGCAGTCAGTTATTAAATATCTGTCTTTTAGAATGTTAGTTACTTAATAAAAGGTTTGCCATCTACGACTAGGGATCGTTTAACAACCAAAAAACGCGTAAAAATAGTTGAAATTTCTCACAAAATTGATGGTTTAAATGTGACCACTTTTCGAACCTTATGCGGTGATTATGGTCGTCATAATCGACCTACTGTGCAATGAGTTGTCAAGATTATAGAAAAATTTGAAGGGACTGAAAACGTTGCAGATGTGGTCAGGCCTGTGTGGTCGCAATGTGCGCACTGCCGAAAATATCGCTTCTCTTGGTGAAAGTGCGGCGTCTAATCCGAATTTGTCGATTCTACGGCGTTCTCTGCAATTGGGCTCATTATGGCGTATTTTACACTTACACCCGCATCCATATCAAACCCAAATCACGCGACATTTAAAGCCGACTGATCATTCACTACGCCGTAGATATGGGGATTGGATGCTAGAGTAACAGGCTTTCAATGCACATTTTTCGAACAAAATTTTCAGCCAAGAAGCTCATTTCTTACTCGGTGGTTACGTCAACAGGCAAAATTTTATCGAAAGCGATGCTGGAAGTATCGTTACCGTCAATTCAGAGCGCTACGGCCGTATGATAACCGACTTTTTTGGCCTGCAATTGAAGAATATGAATTGGACGATATGTTGTTTCAACAAGACAGTGCCACAAGCCACACAACACGACCGATTGTGGTTTTATTGCTTGGGAAGTTTTCTAAACGTGCAATTCACATTTCGATGATGTCAATTGGCCACCAAAACCATTAGATTTTTTGTGGGGCTATGTCAAAGTCCTTGTCTACACGTATAATTCCTCAACGTTTTAGGATTTGAAAACAAACATTCGTCAAATTATCGAGAAAATGTTCGAAAAAATGTTTGAAAACTTCCACAAAAGGATCCACTGCTGCAACCAATCTAGAGGTGGTCACTTAAATTACATTGTATTTTGTACGTAATGGTCTAAGCATTACAATGAAATAAAATTTTAAACAAAATTGTAGTTTAATGTGTGTCTTATTTAGCTTTGATTTATTTCAATATTTGGTGTTAAAGCAACAACTGCGGTAAAATCATTATCAGTTTAATTCAAGATCTTCTTATATCAAAAAAATGTTGTGTCTTTTTGGCTTAGATATCTTAATAGTGCTACTCTACTTGTCAGTAGACTTCAACCAATATGTTTGAAGGTCTTTGAACCTCGTATAATTATATAAAAATTTTCAAATATGTACAACAAAGAGTTTCGAAAATTAAATTTTATTTGAAAATTACAAAAAAACAATACAAAACAACTCATAAATGCATTGTTTGTTGTGGCTTTAGCTCTTTAAGACTGATTAAACTATTTATTGAAAACAATTTGCTAATATTTGCACAAATTGTAACAATATTACGAGTATGCTTTCAATATTCGTCAGTTTTATGTTTCCATAACAAAATAATTTTAGAAATTTTCCATTTAATGAAAAATTACAACAAATTATTATTTTCTGTTTATGTTCCACGCCCTCTATTTGTCATTATTTATTTGAAGTACCTCCTTGAAAAATATGGATATATTACAACGAAAATAATAAAATAAGTATGGCATCAGTGAAAGCAATAAAATATGGGGTTTCCTTCTTCAAGGTTGTCAAATAATTATTTTCAAATATTGTATCAAGTACTTGTGTTGACAGGTGTAATTTATTGGTTATTAAATTTTGTTTAATTGCTTATATATCAAATATCCAACATAAAATATATGCCGCCAAGCATTTCAAAAATAAATTTCCCTGTAATATATTTTTTGGCATTAAACATGTTTTTGCCATGAATGTGTCTGTTCATGTCACATTTACGCTACGAAGAGACACTTGTTCCCCCATTCGTATCAACAATCAAGTTGTTCCTCAACATTCACAGGTGAAATACCTTGGTATACACCTTGACCGACGGCTTACTTGGAAACACCACATTGACTCTAAGCTAACACAAATGAAGCTTAAATTAACCCAGTTACATTGGCTGATTGGTAGAAATTCTACCCTCAGTCTAGATTGTAAACTTTTAATATACAAGTCGCTTTTGAAGCCGATATGGTGTTACGGAATTCAGCTATGGGGCACTGCTTCAGCTTCTAATGTAGAGAGAATCCAACGAATGCAAAACAAAATTTTAAGGTTAATAACATCGGCTCCTTGGTACATGAAAAATTCAATTTTACATCGTGATTTAAATATGCCACTCGTGACCGCAGAAATTGCAAAATATGCAGGCAAATATATAACGAAACTCGAGTTCCATCCTAATCCCCTTGCTCGTAACATCTTGAACTTTCCTGGACACATCCGCTTAAAAAAGAGGGATACTATGGCCTTAATACGCCACACTTCAGATGGAATTTTTTGAATATTTTTTGTGCTTAACACATTTATGCATTATTAATTACTATCACTAAGTTTATGTCCGACACTGGTTGGGCCTAATTATAATATTTATACTTAAGATTTGAACACTTATTGTTAGTTCAGTTTGAAGATACAATAAATTCATATTTGCAAAAAAAAAAATGAATGTGTCTATTATTTACGAAATGTTAATTAGACACTAAAAAGTGGTATGAGTACACTCGATGCCACAATACATTTGTGAACTAAACATGATGTTCGCCATGGGTACCGTAGAGAAACTAGTGCCTTTAAAGGCTTAGTGGCGTTTTAGATTCTTAGGAAAAGTGTAAAATTGTTTGTATCTCCCAAGAGAAGGAAGGGTGTTAAGTGTTTTTATTAAGCGCAAACTTATTAGGAAAGGGCACATAATTTTGGAAGGGATTTAAACTTTTGTTGCAATAAACTTGCAACCAATAACTGGTTCGAAGGACCGTAGGCAAATTGCGTTCAATATTTTAATTTTTTTACTTTTTGGACCATCGGTTCTTCCAGTAGGCCATATAGTTGAAGCTACAAACTTTGCCTAATTGGCTGTCATTTATTCAGCTATTTTTCCAAATCAGCATGGACGAATACAGTGTTGAACAAATAGATGCAAATGGCACAATTGTTTTATCAAAATGGGTTTTATATTCGGGCAATGCGCCTCACCTACTTTAAGGTCGCCTTAATCATCCTACCAAAAGGACTATTCGCAGTGTGGTGTATAAATTTGAGTCCACTAGTTCAGAAAAGAATGAACAATATGACGACGAAATGCAAGATCTGACGAAAACATATCCGCTGTACGTGAGAGCGTGCAGAATAGTTCGGTACAGTCGATTTGGCTTCGCTCCCAATATTACGGCCTTTTACAGACCACTACTTGGCAAATTCGGTGTTGCAAATTGGGCACAGACCTCGTATATGGTGAGCGAACTTTAAACTTTTAAACAAGGGTTTGCACTATATTCCTAATATTTTTAGATGATTCGGCCTGCTATCACGACTAAGTTACATGTTAAAATTCTTCAAGTAATCAGAATTTTCGAGCACTTGCAATTATTACACGGTTTTAACTGCCTTGAAGTTTATTTACCCAAATGCTTTAAATACCAGACATTTCCAAATGCTTTAAATAATGGATTTTTGTTAACTCGATTTCTTGCAAATTCCAATTCAAGTGGATCATCCGATTTTGTACGTAGGCCAGCTAATTCATAGGCAAATGGACATACATACTAGTGAGCTGCACAAAATGTTCTAAAAGTTATATGTTCTATTGCACACTACTTCCAAACATTGTATTTCAGTGTAAACATAAAAAACAACACAAAAATGACAAAGCATGAATCTGACCAGAACAAACCAATCATCATTTGAAAAGTGTTTCTCTACTTGTTAGTTAGTGCTTGTGTTTTCAGAACAAAGAGAATATCCAAAGGAATACCCGAAATAAAGTAAAGATACGGTAAGTCAGTGTTGCCAGTGAAATTTCGAGAAAGATACATTTTTCTTTCCAAAAAGATACATTTTTTCCCAAAAAGATACATTTTGAAAAAAAAAAATTGAAAATCCATTTTTAACGTTTAACATTTATTAACATAACATTCTTATTTCATATTTAATAAATATTGTAAAGAAACTGATATCATGTAAATTAATTTTTATATTTATTTAAGTCATAAATATTAGGTATGTAGTTTTTAAAAATAAAGTAAACAAACTTTAAAATTCATTTAAAATTCATTTGGATATTATCAAAATATAATTTTTGTAAAAATACTTATACTAGAACAACTTCGCACTACTAGTAATCATCGATTTAGGTGGATCATATGTTGAAACATCGTTAATGTTTTCTTTCACCATTATTAAAGCTGCTATTGTATTAGTATTGAGTCGGTTACGATGATCAGTCTTAATAAGTTTTAGTTGGCTAAAAATTCTTTCCACGCATGCATTCGAAAATGGAAGTACAAATGTTAAACAAACTACTATCTTCAAATTTTTAAACATCGGCTCATTAACAATATTTTTTAAATTAAACACTTTTTCCCAATACTCATCAGCGGCCATATCACTGTTTAACCCAACCTCTTCGTGGTTGAGGAGAGCGTGCTCACGCCATTCCTTATGCAAGGTAGTCTGGTCTATAAAATTTAACAATGTCGGAAATTTTTTTAATACAACAGTTAAATCCTTTTCTTTAAAAGATTGAGCTTCCTTTACATTAAACATATTTATGATATTAAATATTTCATCGGTAAATACGAATTTTAAATTTATTTGTTTTAATACTTCGATATAAAATGATTGGCAATTTTTTAATAAATCATATTTCTTATGCTGATCTTCTATTAGGGTAGCAAGCGAAGTATGAGCTAAAACACCTAAATAAATTTTTTCAATTGGTAAAAAATATTTTGTATTTGAATATTCTATTTTCAAAGCATCTGTTGCCTTTACATAGTTAAATTCTAAATAGTTGCTAGCAATTGTTTTAATTAATTTTTCAACTTCACATTGCAAAAGGTGTAGACGAGGCTTTTTCGCCTGAAATATTAAATTAAAATCGTTTAAAAGTTCCAAAGTGTATGACATAAATTCCAAATAAATTTTTGTAATGTCATTACTCAATAAATCAAAAATTTCTTGGTTGCCTTTAGTGGGATTCTCGAATAATTCCAACCGAAAATATTCTGTTAAAGCAGTGTATTGCTCCAGAGTTCTAACAACACACGATTTAAGTGAAAGCCATCGTGTTGCTGCTGGACTTAAAATTTTGTGGTTCTCTACTTGAAAGTAATATTGAAATTCGTGAAGTTTGGATATCCTCTTTGAACTTCTACAGAAGTGTCCTGCGATGCTTCTTAACATGTCCTCTACTGTTCCTGGTAATTTCGCACAAGCTTTTGACGCTACTAGATGTATAAGATGGCAACTACATTTAATGCATACAATGTTCTTTACAGACTTTTTTAAATGACTAAAAACAGAGTTATGGTCTCCAGCCATGACATTTGTTGTGTCAGAGGAAAATCCAATAAAATTTTCAAAAGGCACAGAATTATTGCGTAGCCAGTTTAAAAGTGCCTCACTGAGGTCTTCAGCTTTGCCACTTTCTGTTTCAAAAAGATCCAAAAAATTAGTTTCAACTTTTTCATTGTCTGGATGATAATATATTACACAAAAAGCACATTGCTTCTTAACAGAAATATCTGTTGTCTCATCCATTATAATACTAAAAAAATTTCCGGGTGTAGAAATAATTTTTATTATGTCTTGTTTAAATGCTGGTCCAACTAATCTTGTGATTATATTAGTTGCCTTTGTTCGGCTCAAATGAATTTTTTGCGCAATTTTGGAATCCGGAAGCGTATTTGCCAAAAATGGAATAAATGAGTCAGATAGAGAAAACGGAAGATTATTGTTGGCAAGAAACATGCAAATTTTAATTTCGGCTCTTTTGATGGCATGGTCTTCATGGTTTGAAGTAACAAATTGTTCGATTGGTTTGCAGTTCTTTGTTGCATTCCAATTTTTTATATGCTTACCCGAATTCAGGTGTTTGTTTAATACTGGCTTATGGTTTGCTAATGTTATTTCACAAACTTTGCAAAATGATACCGCATTTCCGTTAGTAATTTTTTTCATTAACCATCCATTGTACTCTTTTATTAACAGCCATTTATCATTAAAATTGTACGTTGTTTTTTTTGGAGAATGACCTGTAAATTATAACGAAATGCCAATAATTCCATATAGAACCATATGTACATATATATGTATGTATGTAAGTTCGTATGTACATAAAATTTTTTTAAAATGTAAAATTCACTCACTCATTTTGTTTATGTATATGTACATATATACATAAATATATATGTAATATAATATTTGCAGTCAGCTTTTTTAGTTCTCTTCTTTTAATTTCGGGATTAAAATTGTTTTATTTTATAAAACTATTATATGGTCTGAAATTATAACCGTAAAGATCGTTATTGTTTTCTTCTAAAATTTCACCTTAACATGCATGCATATGTATGTATGTATATAAGTATATGTACACAAGAATAAGCAGTCGACAGAAGAACTTAGAAAACCTAACAACAAAATACTTCTTATTTTTCTATTTAGTTGTCACTGTTTTTTTAGTATTCATAACGAAATGATAACTTTAAAAAACTTTGTCAGAGACGGAAAGCTCTATATTTAATTTCTGTCTATTTTGCGTACAGATTCAAAAGATACGAAAAATGTCAGGATTATACATGGTACGTGAAGTCATCAAAAGATACGAAAAATGTATCTTTCGTATCCTAACGGCAACACTGCGGTAAGTCATAGCAGAAACACCGAGTACAATAGAACATTTCGTACTCAGGCTACTGAGAGAAATACTGAGATGGTAAACTTTACTATGGTTTAATGTGTTGCGAGTAAAGCAACACATTAAATCATACACACACATGTATATATGCAGGGCTGGGCAGTATTTGAAATACATGTACATATGTATTATCATTAAGCCATGTTTCAGTAAATGCTATAGCATGATAGTCAAATGAGTAACTTTGATTAAATAACGCAGATAACTTCTTATTAATGCCACGAACATTTTGGTATATAAGAATAAATTTTCAATATATTTGTTTAGTTTTTTTCAATATTTGTTGCCGTTGAAGGCAGTTGAACAGAATTCCTTTGTCTTGTTTTAAATATAAATTCGCGAACGTAAATACCATTAGACCAGAAATTTGGAGAAATAACTCTATTAAACAACTCTTCCGGTACAGTAATCTTAAGTGATGCCACTATTCTTGGTTCAGAGTAAGAAAATTTGTACACTGAGATATCTAAGTTGGTACCATGCTTTAATTTTATATATGAATGAACTTCTTCAACAGTAGTATCTGATGCTAATCGGGAAACGAAGATTGTTTTGTTTGGAGGTATAACTCTAATCGGTCTAATAAGACCTGCAGTATTATTTTTGATTCCAGTTTGATCAGGACTAGTACATCTATTAGATAGGTTATTAGTAGTTAATAAAGTATTAACAGGTGTTCTTTCGGCGACTGTAGACAATTGAGTGGGTTGGCTCGTACGTTGAAGAAGATACGGTACTGTCATTAATAACATATAAATATATACATACATGTACATGACGTGAAAGTATTTTGTATTTGAAATACGTGCAATAAATGGAAGTATTTTGTATTTTGTATTTTAAATACATACAGATTTTTAAGTATTTTGTATTTTGTATTTTAAATACATATCCTGAAAGTATTTTGTATTTTGTAAAAAAATTCGATTTTTTAACATTAGCATGTTAACATTAACAAAGCTGTCAAAAATGTTGTTAACATGCTAATGTTAAAAAATCGAATTTTTTAAGTTTTTTGCGATTTTTATCTGGAAGGTGAAGTTATTTTGATTTTATATGTTCGCAATTTTTGTTCTTTATGGCAAAAGCTACAAGTTTGCCTCAGAGAGTAAATCGAAATTCGGAACGGTTTGCAAGATATGAGCCCGAGAAAATGATCACTTTTTTGCGAAAATGATACCGAGGCCCCAAATCTTTGGCGGCCCATAAAAAAAGTGCATGACTTTGGCAAAAATTGGGAGACACGGGTCTTTTTTTAGTCTTTTATCACGTAGTGGTGTCCGTATATGGTTATTTTGCCACGACTTAAAAAATTACACACAGTGAAATATAACAATACAGTATTAATCTATGTACATATTTGTTATTTAAACAAAACATTGCACATTATAGTGACTCAAAAAATTAAAAAAAAATTTTTATTTTTTATTAATTTGTGTAAATATCAGATGACATAAGTTTCAACAAGTCCGGAGATATTAATGTGTCAAAACAATGCGAATTTTTAAGTTTTAAGTAATCTTTTGTAAGTAAAATTCCTACTAAAGAATCAATTTCCAAACGGTTTCGAACTTTTGTTTTATTTAAGTTTACCTGGTTAAAAATTCTTTCGACATTTGCTGATGAATGCGGTAAGACCAAAATATTTTTAATAAATTTGGAAAGAGTAGGAAAAACTGATTTAGAATCAGCGTATTTTATTTCAGATACTTTTTTCCAAAAATTAGCTAAAGTAATATCTTTTCCAAGTAATATGTCTTTTAGGTTCATTATTTTAGTTCCCTGAACTCACAATCCAATTCCTGTCTTTCATCTTCATACTGTCTGTCATACTTTTAAAAAAGTTTGGAAAATATTTCACAATCCCAAATATTTCACTGAATTAGTGGCACTGTTTATTATAAGATTTGGGCTAATAGTGCTAAGCGATCTAATTTTATTATCAAAATCAAATCTCTTCAAAACCTGCTCCAACAATTCAATATAAAATTGAATACAATTTTCAGTTATGTACACATATCTCTTGTTTCTTCCATGAAAGAAGTTGCCACCGAGCTCAAAAAATCTAAATTTTTAGACCAAAAATCTTCAAATCTACATTTCGGCAATTTTTGGGTATAAAATCTGCAAAATGCAGATAAATCTGCACTTCTGGTACCACTGCTTGTAAGTCATTTTTCGTATGCTTGTAAAGCTCTCTAATACATACATATGTACATACATAAATTTGTGTGTGTGATTTTGCAACAGCATGTTCATATGTACTTACGTATCTAAATACATACATATTTATGTAAGTGCATATAAAAACACAGCTGTAGCAAATAAAGGTATTTATTTTAACTAAAAAACTCGATAAGTTTGATACCATAGAAATTATTTAAAATTATTTCTATTCTTCTATTTGTTCTAATGCTCGAATGCTCGAATGTGAGTGTTTTAAAAGAAGTGATGGAATATTTAAGAAAACAAGAGAAACACATAAACAATAAATATATACATACATACATACATATGTTCTGTGTTGCTGTAATTCCTTATCGAATGGAAAATTTTTAACATTTATTTATGTAGTGAACAAACTAAATGTATCACATGTACACGCACAAATATTATATACTTACATACATACATACACACCATACTTATGTAAATAAGTACATATGTAAATATTTTTACACATGCAAACATGTGTTTTCATAAATTTTTAATAAGAAATTTTAAAATAAATTTTAATATTGTAGGGTACCACAAGTAGCCGTAGTACCTGCCATGACGGTCATGTCTAATAGTGGTTTTACAATTGCGTGAGCGCAATGAAGTCTACTATCATTTGTGCAACAGTTAGCAGTTTTTGTACATGACAACAATATAGCAACACTAACTTAAGGGGATATCTAGATGGCCGGTGGTTCTATAGCTTGAGTATCAGGATTTTAACGAAAGTATTTACATACATACATACATACTTACATATTCCTTCGTTTTGATACTCAACATTTGACTTCCGAAAAGCTCTCACCACTAAGCAATGTAGGACTAAGTTTTTCAGGATAAATACTATCCTTATATGTATGCAAAATTAGGCAATCTACCGTACAGGCTAAAAACTATGAAGGAAAACTTGTTGGATGGAGACCAATTTAAAAGAAAGCGGCAATGCTTGAATACGAGTATGTTGCAATATACTTACATATGTACATACCTCGACTACATATCAATTACAGGCTGTAATTTACAGCCTTTGACTGTTTGTTTTGCCTCTCTCTCTCTCTCTCTCTCTTTTATGGGGAAAATGTCTATAGTTTTTTGCAACATGAGCTGTATCTGCCTTAAACTGAATGCTTTGTTTTGTTAGTACGTTGTAGTAATGCTTACATAAATACATATGTATGTACGAGCAGATACAAAAAAAAAACTTAAGATCAGGATTGTGGGACACAAAGCGGACCAGGACAATAAGACAATATAACGTCATAAGAAACGGTGTTACTATCGCAATGGATTAGAGTTAATTATAGTCCTGATTTCAAGTTTCATTAGTTTTTAATACTTATTTTTTTATTAATTTATCTATTTGCATTTTTGATAAGGTTACAACTCTATAAACGTTTGTTACTCATAACATTATTCATTTGCAAAATATGCCAATTCCATATTCGAAATTAAAAATATGTACATATTTTATGAAATGTACATACTCGTATGTTGTAATAAAAATTGTATTGTTTGTTGCGGCTTTAGCTGTTCATATGCCTAAATTTCGCTGGTCGCTAAACCAAATCGTCAGTAAACTTTAAGCAGTTTGAAAACATTCAACCTCGTATGTTTATGCTAAAAGAACAAAATACAATATGAGAAATCAGTATTGTATACAATCATTACAAAATACATAATCATAATAAGTTTAGAATGCTTTTATACAAACAACACAACAAACAAATATACTCAATATGATTCTATTTATTTTTCTTGCAACATGTACACAATTAAACATCCGCTGGGTGTTAATGATTGTATTCATCAGGCGTTTAATTGTAAGCATGTTGCATGAAAAATATATATAAATATCTCAAAAACAGAGAATTTTTAAATAACCGAGGATAAAGTGTTTCTCCTTATCCCTTTTGTACGTATAACAATTGGCAATAAAGCCGACTTTAATACAAAAAGCCAATCAGACAGATTATAAAATCAAAGGAACTACGGCTTAGTTTAAAACCCGATATAAACGATTTGTAGTTTATATTTTACTCCTAGTTAAGATTGAAATGCCTCCTTAAATAATTTTTTTAGTCCATATATTGGGGAGT
>OY813000.1:62317771-62322771 GCA_963681545.1 Germaria angustata
AGTTTCTTTAATTATTAAAAAAACATCTTTAAACGAATTTTGAAATTGAAAATAATATAAGTATAAACGTAAGTATGTACATGCATATGTATGTACATATGTATGACTGTATATACTCGTATGTAAGTATGTACATACTTATGTACGTTCAAGCATAATAAGCAAACATTTTGTAAAAATTTGGTTACAAGTGCTTTAAATTCGCCTCAACTCTTCATGAGGCTTAAGCTTCATAAAAATAATTAAGGGAAATAAAAGCCGCTATTGTGGATAAACTTCTTTAAAAAAAATAGGGATACGAAAATGCTCTCAAAATCTCTATTTGGTATAATTTTCCAATACTGGTCTTCGGAGCTGTACTACACTGAGTACAATATTTCCTTTAAAACTAGTTCAAAAGTTTTCGTAATTTAACTAAAATTTTCTTAATAAGAATTGCACTTTCAAACAGTTCATAGTTTTCCTTAACGAATTTTTTATACATATGTGTATGGTATAGCGAAAAAATATTTGACTTTAAAACTATATTTCTAAAATTAAGTAAATCTTTATTAAATATTTAAGAAATAAAAAAAATATTTTAAAAATTATTTTTTAATACCTGAACTACTTACTGGCTATTAAGAGCGAAGATAGGATTAACCATTGCTGGTTGTTCTGCAGGAGAGCCATTGTCGAAAATGGGAACACAATCCCAAAATCTCATATTGGCCCCAAAGAAGTGTAATTAGACCAATACTACTCGAATGCATGCTACGCTTCATTAGTATAATGCAGGCCATTGTAGATGAAGCGTAATACAAGATACTGAACAGGTCTCAGCACATGTGCTGCCTAGGTATAAGCGGTGCTATGGGAAGCCCTCTACTAGGCCACTGGAGGCTATTCTATATGTCCAACCTGTAGATAAAATATGAAGCGGCTCTCGTAGAGTGAAATCTACCAGCGATGGGTGAACAGATCGAAAGCGGCTAGATATCTATTGAATAGACCACGTAAGTCATAATTTACAGAAATTCGAACGAATCAATTTGTAATTATATCCGACAATTTTTCCTCCAAAGGTATAAACGAACAAGAGATAGGAAATTCATTAGCTATAATTCAGGAAATTTAACTAAATCTGAGTATATGGTCGCAATTTAAAAATTGCGAAAAATTTCCAAAGTATTTTTAAAATTTGCGATAATTAAGAAAAAACTTCTGAAAATTTTGCTAGAGTAAAATTTTCTAGCTAAACATGAATATTTTATTGGTATTATGTAATCCAATGACTCGGATTTGGCGCCAAACGGCAATCATTTTGTACCCTAAATTTTTGTTAACTTTTTTTTAGTATAAACTTCAAAACTGAGTGCCTGCTGATATGCACAAGTAAGGATTCCGTGAAAAATCTATGTTTGTATTTTTATGGACTTTTGAAAATCGAATCGAAATCGGAATGGCCACCTCCTAGGTTAATTGCGATCGTTTAATGGTATTTTGAATATCTGGTTCCAAATTGGTGGTTTATATTTCACGACTTGCAAGGGTCGTTGTTTGTTGTACTAAGCGTGAGATTTAAAAAGCCATATAGAAATAAGTCTGGCGCTGTTAGATCCGGCGATATGGAGCCCAGATCAAATCTTCAAAGCGGAAATCAGTCGACCCCGAAATCTGTGGTGAGTGGTTGCTCCACCCTGCTGAGGCCAACATTTATTGAGACCCAATGTAGCAACTTACGGAAAAAAATTTTCATTTTGGAGCTAAATCTAACGCTCATCATTTACGGTTACGGTGCTGCCACCGGCGTCTTCTGAAAAATAAGGGCCTGCAAATACCGCACAAAACAGTCACTTTCATGTGGATTTTCTGTGCCCCAGAAACAAAAATTTTGCTTAACAAGTGGAAATGGCGACGAGGAAATTCACTCTGCGGTAAAAGAACAGATTGAAATTTTTTCAAATAAGCAGTTACAATAATTCCACGTTGTTGAGGTGTGTATCGCTTCATGGCTTATTGACAACTAATTATGTGTACACAAATATCTACATCATAAATGTCAAAGCGGAGTGACATGACGCCATCTACGAAAATGGCACCCACTTCAAATTTTCACATTACCTTGCACAACCTTGTATTTTAAAGTAGTTTTAATTTAAAGTACTTATGTAGTTCCGTTGCTCTCAAGTTAAAAATGCAATTTGGCAGTACCCTTTGTAAAGATTATTTTATATCATATCATCATGGATCGGTCTTTTTTATGAAACCCATTATACATACAAATTTTTTAATTTCATTACCTTCATACAGTGGCATGACAGGCGACTGGTTAGACAGCCAGACTATTACGCAGAAGGTAACGTAACGGGTAAAAGTAAAAAAAAATTAAAATACATATGTATATTCTTCAAGATTTGTCTTCTTTCTACATACATACATAAAATTTTTTTAGGTCAATTTACTGAACTTTTAGCATAAGTTATCAAAATGATTTTCAAAGATACAAAAACATTGATGAAAATTACCAAAACAGATAAATTTTCTTTTCTTTGGCGACTTTTAAGTGACTAATTTCAAGTTAGTTGAAAAATAGTGCAGAATAATGCAATTAACGTTCGCTCCATCTAAATTAATCCAGGCGTCAACCACGTTTGGTTGCGAAATATTTACATATTTAGCTTAAAGTGCACTTAAGGTTCGTTACATACATATGTAAGTACCTTGCCTGCAGGATAAATGGTGCACATACATACGTACATACATACATACATACATGTTGTATACATACTTACATACATACATACATATATACATGAAGAAGATATTACACCCAATTTTCACGATGATTTTTTTACTTGTCTTTAAAACATGTCTTTTTTGTTTGTAGGCATATTAGGTAGATAAGCAAGGGGGGTAGCAAAAAAGTCATGGTTTCTGTTTTCGTGATTTTTTAACAACAACAATGAAGAAAAATACATCTCTTCTTTTTGCTCTCATTCGCAGTTTTGCTATTACACATACATACATACATATTTTACATATTTTGTTACAACAACAGTGAAGAAAAAGACATGTTTTAAAAATCATCATGAAAATGTGACATGATTTTGGGAGCAACTTTAAAAGAAAATAAGAAAAAGACATGTCTTAAAAAATCATCGTGAAAATTGGGTGTTACAGTGCCAGTACAGAGAAAGGAATTGGCTTAAATTATGACTTTTTAAATAAATATCAAGTAAAATAAACAGCAGTTTTAAATAAACAACTTAAAAGGAAATAATGAAAAATTTGTTTAATGAAACTAGTGATAAAAGACACACACACATACATGTGTATATAAATTCACCTATGTATATATAAACATATACATAAGTACATATGTATGTATGTACATATGTACATACATACTTACATACTTAGGAATATACCATACTTGCAACAACAAACACATCGACAGTTTAAGAAAAAACAACCGAAAAAAATTTACATATTAACTCAGAAAATAAGAAAAAAGCTTAAGTAAAATAAAGAAAATGATAATAAACAAAAAATAAACAGAAGAGAAGAAAAAAAAACTGTGTAAACATATGGAATAAAAAAATAAAATATATTAGAGAAATAGAAAAAAACCGGCTATAACAGCCAAACCAACAAGCGTAAGTAAACTGACAGCACTTTGAAATTTTCTATGTATGCATGTATGTTTGTACATATGTATGTACATATATACATAAGTATGTATGGGTATAAAATTTGAAATTGAAAGACAGACGGACGGAGAGACCGTCAAACAATTTGTTACTTACTCGTACATATTTAGTCAAAGCCACCGAAAGGCCAATAGATGGTTAGATGGGCTCATGAAATATTTTATTTGTACACACAAACACACATATCCATATAAATATGTACATATGTACAAATCCATATGAACTTACATACATACATACTATGTACATATGGATAAGTATGTATGTACATATGTATACATGACTGTGTATATGAAGTAAAGATACTACATACATATGTACTTACTCGTGTGTATGTACATATGTATGTAAGTACGTGTGGGACTGTGTATTTTAGGAGAAAAAAACAACAACACTTGTGATGACGATGTTGAAAAATAATTGATAGATGGTGTGGGAGGCAGAGATGGAGGAAAAGCGGGTACTTCTAATGACAGTTTTCATAATGCATGAGTGAGCGTAAATGTTAAAAGTACACACATCCACATAAATTACATGACATACATACATATGTATGTATGTATATAATGTTGCTCGTGTAACATACCAAAAGACCAGAACTTGGGCCAGCAAATAGTAGCAAATAACCAACCAACCAACCAACTTAACAGCTAAACAGGCGACCAACCGACTTTAAAATGAGAAAGTCACGTATACCATACAGTTGTTTTTATTCATTTAATTTTATTTTTTTATTAAAACTACAACTACACACACATTTACACATCCATACATAAAGAAACTCACTCAGTTTTTATCAGGTTTTTCGAGTTTTTAGAAAATAAAAGAGTCCAACAAACCACTTTCGGCTAAATCAAGAGCAAACTTTGCTTATAATGGCCAATAAACAGTGTTACCAGTTTCGGAACGAATATTATGAAAATAACGGATTATAGAAGTTCAATTTCATTTCGAAAAAAATGGAATTAGAGGAAACTGATATGAAATTGTACTTTCTAAATACATACATAAATGCTCTTTTATTATGCATATTAGTACTTCCGGATAATTGAAAAATGCGTTGATTCAGATTCAATTTACAATAATTTTATTCACTTATTGTGCTTTTATAAACATATATTTTCTTATGTTGATTTTTCGCATTTCTTTTTCATTTCTCGACTTCCTTATATTCCACATATGACTGTATTTACGAATGAAAAATCGGTTTGGTCTAATTTGAGCTGCTTTGAACTTTTGCAAGTATTCAAACCTTATACATATATTGTATATATTGTATATATATATATATATATATATATATATATA